>KB669870.1:146073-235854 GCA_000349105.1 Anopheles epiroticus
CTAGTAGAAGGACACGTATTTTGCGTTTGTTGTTTGTTGGAAACAACAATGATTAGATTCATCCGGAAGTACTTAAGTGTTCACTGTAAACCTTACACACCAAGTCATGAATGTAACTCACACAATATGTTAGAAGTTTATTTATGTTTAAAATAAAACACATTTTACAAAAAAAAACAAAATTGCATTTACAATATTTTTTTCATTGTGAAGGATATGTGGTTCGCCAATATGTTTAACGAGACATGACTAACATAATCTCAAAACTGATCATTGATTAATATTTATTTCGTAAAACAGTTTTAACACTTCAATTGAATTGTTTGAATTGGCATTGTAATCTTCAATTGTAAATAATAATAATTTTAAATCTTCTTATCATTTATAAATATCATTTAAAATTCTTACTATATTTTCAACACATTTTTACACTTTATTGGTACCGCAATAAATCAATCTTTACTCTAAGCGTGTCCATGCGAAACAGGAGAGGCTGGCTAAACCGAAACGTTTAACTGCTAAGGAAAGACGAAAGAACTAATAAGTAAAACAATTACACAAGAAAAAAATTAAAATTTTAAAAATTTTGTAGAATTTCCTTAAAATAAAGAACTTCTTCGTAGAAGAAAAAGGAGAAAATACAACATTTAACTTTATGCAAAGATTTCACAGCAAACGCTTAGGTTTTTCGCATGACCCACCATTTGGACCGTCTTCCATAAGTTGGAATAGCTATTATGTTATGAGCTAACACAATGTCATAATAATCATAACAGAGGCAACACATGTTTTAGATGACTTGAACAGGCCTCACCCAAAAACGGCAATGGCTGAAAATGCATATTGAAATTAGCTATGTTGGGATGCTTGTAACTATTTGAAATATTTGAAACTATTGCAAAAAATAAAAGTAATAAAACAAAAAAAATCTCACCACGATTCGAGTTACAATATCAACCTACAGAAAGCAAATCCCTCTGCATCCATTACGACGGTAGTTCGAATTTTCCATCTACACGGTGGAGAGTGGGGAGAGATATTTATTGATATTTCCCCTTAGCTCAATATTACCCGGCTGCATTGTTTTATTGAATTATAATAGGATTTCATAGGCACGGGAATTGCACCCGGTGTGACAAAAACGGAAAATATTTTTTTATTCCAATCGCAGCGATAATGGCAATGATGTTTGAAATAACGCATTTAGTACAGACCTGGCTTCATATCTAGGATGGCCAAGAGTGGGAGAGAGAGGGAGAGAGAGAGAATGAGAGACACTGGTTCGTGGTTTGTGCTTGCTACCGCTCGCTGGAACGGGTTCTTGTCAGGTTTGGTGTGGACGACCGCATGTGTCACCACCAGAGGCATCGTTCAAACGCCACACCAAACTGGATGTAATAATCACTCCGCGATGACTACCCGGGAATGCTTGGGGAAGGAAAACACGGAGGAGCGTAAATTTTCATTTGGGGTTTGGATGCTTTCCGTTTCCATTGTTTCGTTCCTGGTTTGGAGCCGGAGCACGGTCCGGACAACATTTGCACGTTACATTTTCAGACGGTTTTCAACCGATTGTTCTGGCTCGCATATTAGTGAAAGCGTATTGGGGTAATGCAGTGGATGTTTGCTTTTGCTGTGGAGTCGTTATGAGTGCAGTTTGTTTTGCTGAAAATTAATTTCCAATCGATTGCAGTAATGGCAACAATTGCCCTCTCGTTACGTTTCTGTGATGTGCAAGTATGGGCGCAAATTTCATACATTCACTCTGCGAGTATAGCTATACCCATTCCCTGAAATAATTAGCTAAACTTTCCCACCAGCGATACACTCGCAGTGGCTTTCCAGTTGATTGAATTAAAAAGGCTTACCATCCTGCTCTCCTGTGCGTGTTTTGTAGTGTTTTCCGTTGCTCACTTCATACCAGTGCAGTTGAATACCATTTCAACCATGCAACCCTTCGGTAGTGGAATAATGTTTCACCGGTATCGGTTATTGAATATTTATGCTTCCGATTAGGCACATTTTGTGTACAATTGAGCATATTTTATCGACACACAAGCGTAAATTCGAATACTTCCATTGATACGTTTTAGTAGTACTGTAAGCTTTCAACATTGTTGCAATGCCGCATTAAACACAAAGTTAATCGTATTACAAGTACCGGGAAATGGTGGAATGAATTTCTCTTAGAAAACTATGCCTATTGTGAACGAAATTAAATATTTTTATTATATAATTAGAGTGTGAGTACAATCGCGTATCCACATGCATCAAAGTGTAACACTGAGGCTATTATTATTTGATACAAAAAATGTATTCGGATTTTTTTTCATTTTCGTCCAATATGTCATTTGAAGCAGAAAATAATTTGCCAATCATTAGTAATGTTATAAACCTTTCAAATAATTCTTCTATATACTATCACGTTAAACTTTCTTTTACGTACATTCTGTTACGTGAAAAAAATGTTTTACCTTTAATAACCTGTTTTACCTGGTGCATAATTCGGTTTCACACTGACCAATGACAGTTTTTTTTGCACTTTGTCTGCTACGTTCCTGAATTTCATTTTTTGAGTATTTTTTCTTGAATAAAAACCACCAAAAGCCATCCAACTCACCAGATTTAGCTTTTGTACACACTTCTATACGAAACAACTTGTAATTGTTTCATCATCTGTTTTTTACTGATCATCATCTTTTACTTTCAATGATCTTAGGCAGAATATGATAAAAAAAATTGTTCATTTTATTAAAAAACATGGAAAACATCAATACCGTCTGACCATTATTTCTAAACAAAATAAAAATGGAAAAAAAATTATATAATCAAAACTACCATAATACATCAAGGACTACATCAAAAGCTAAGGAAAGCTTTTCCAAATTAATCCCATCATTGGTTATAATTTTATCTATTCTAATACGCTTTGGAGTGTCTTAAAAAAAGCTATCGTACTTTATTTTATGGCTACAGAAGGAAACATGTAAAACAAAAGTTTAACAAACAATAATTTAAAATTACGTTCCGGCAGAAATCGTTTGATATGTACACTACTGCCATCTGTGAGAAAGGCATGAAAGCTGTCGAAATCTGAAATGAAATATTTCATGAAATTTGAAATCAAAAGCATCTTTGATTGTCCTTGCGCTGGGCTTCTTTGCGGATAGCGACTTTTTCATTTATCTTTACGAATTAAAAATATTTTTATTATTGAGATTATCGAGACGTTTCTACGCAATTTTTAGATTGTAGCAAACAACACTTGAAAAACTAAAAATCAAAAATAAAAAAGCTTTTTGATTTCAAATTGTTTTTCTTCTGCCTTCTTTTTTGAGCTGCATTTCCTTTTCACAACATTGTTTTTAAGAACGGCCCGTTGATCCAAAGAATCTTGCTACATTATCCTGACGTTTTGAGAATCCTTTTCGGATTGTCTCCCTATACGAAAGGTTCATTAACGGGCAAAGGCGAACACCAAGTCACTACACAAGCACAAGCTCCTTGGTGTATACAAACAGGACTTGCTCCAATAACCAAAGGAAATCAAATTATTATTAAAAAATGGTTATTAAATGTTGTATTCACTATTAATCTCTTCAATCTAATCCAAGTTTACTGTTCTAAAACATAAGTTTGTGGCGACAGGGCGTCGGACAAGAACGCCAACTTTGATGTTCTGGAAGGATCGCAACCAGAAGGTTCGCTACTAATCTACCTACATCTAGAAATCACAAGTAGGCGGGAAGAAAATAGTAGAAGGTTCTGGGTACGGACAGCGTAGTATAAAAACGGTGCCGTATCCGAACCAAAGTTAGTTAGTAATCGTCCGAGCCTCGCAGTGTAATCGAAGGGTGTCGTATCGTCCTATCCTCGACGAGGATATCATCTCCCGAAGTCCAACCAAGAGTGAAGGAAGGAAGACTGCTGCAGTTATCACCCAAGAAGGCAGGAAAGAAGGAAACGGAGGAAGGAGAAATAAAAATAGGAAATAATTCCTAAAAGTTTAATCATTTGTGTGTAATATTTGATACGATAAAGTGTTTGATAGCTTCCATCCAACACCACATTATGCAAAGCGTTTTGTCAATTTCAATCAAAGAAATAAAATTGATTCCAATCAACTTCAGGGCTGCACCCGATCAGAGCGAAGCAAATTCGAACGGGTTTGATAGGACAGATATTAACAGCTCCTTAACTGCTTACAATTTGATTACAATTTCTATCACTCTCTTTCCCCTCTTTCTGTCTCTTTCTCTTCCTTTTTGCATCCCTTATTTAACACTCATTTTCTACAACCAGAACGTCTGATCAAGAATCCCTTCTTTTCCTTCGTTTAACTCCAAATCTACAAAGACGAGACGGTAAAAAAGAAGATCAAAAATGTAAACCCCTCGCTTCAAGGTGTGTGTGTGTGTACATGTAAAAATGCAAAAGAAATGAAACATTCAGTGGTAAGGACCGGTGAACAAACTGCTACTAAGACGATTCCAAACAGCCCATCCCTCCCATCATCCGTTCGCCGGGTTGAGACCGGTGAAAACCCCGAAAAACCCCGCTCTGCAAATCGGTTTACAAATCGGATCGAAACCCTCGCCCCCAGGATGATGGGGTAGGATGGGAGTATACCTTTGGTCGAGATGAATTATTGATCAGAGAATCGACAGCGGACACCCGAAGCAGGAGGACCGCTGTTTGTCCGGATGCTTAACCGTCTGCCCAAGGGTTAAAGATTATTTCACATCCCTCCGGCTTCGGCTTCTGGTCATCTTTGGTCAGCCCAAGAGGATTTGTGGGAGGCCCTTTTTCTTCGGATTCCATCCCAACAAGAAGAAGAGAATGATGATGATGATGAGGATGATGAGTTCTTCCCTACTGGATGCCACATCCTGCTGCTTCCTTCGGAGGAAGATACTTCTCCGGATGTCGCTTAGTCTCAGGCCACGGCCGGAAGGAGAACAAGCGGTGGGCACGAAGGTGCCATTGATTGAAAGGGAGTCAATTAAATTATGGCTCACTGGCTTTTCGGCAAAAATGCTTGCGCCCCTTGCAGCGGAATTCAATCACAAGTTTGCGATGAAGCAAGCGATCGGAACCACAAAAACCAAAAGGTTGGAAAGTTAATCATGGAAATATTTCGAAAAGATCATTTCGCTCAAGTTAATGCGGACAGGAGTTTCTTGCACACCCTGCACTGCACGCTTCATTTGCATCTTATTGAAAGCGCGGTCGTGCTTTCAATCGAGCAAAAAACTGAAGCTAGTGACGCAAAAAATGACGTTTCATCATAACTTTTACTATTGCCAGTGAAATCCGTTTGTTAGGATTTCTTCTGTTTTTTTTTTGTCTCGTTTTTCTTTTAAGTACAATTTTAACAAACTTTTATTAACCCAAAACTTTTCCCTTTCTTGCTTCACCTCTCACTAGCTGACTGATGTGGATGAATTTACTTTTTCCTGCACAGTCTTTATCTACCGATGCGGGCAAAAGTGCGAAATAATGTGGTATTTTTACTTCCCACGAGAGGTAGCTGAACTATTGTACATTTTGCTTCTCTTTCCTGCCATATTCCCAGGAAGTTTTGATGACCTTTAGCCCCGGGTTGGATGGCAACGAGATGATGCATTAAACTTTCTGCACTAGGAAAACGGGCTGCCTCTAGGATATTCTTCTGATGGAAACGTCGACTGACAGCAAGAGATGGGTCTTAGGTTTTTTTTCTGTTCTAGGCAGGGTTCTGGGCGTGTGTCTCCATGGGCTGCTCGAGATGTATCGAGTCAATTCTCGTGTGTCTATAATTGGCATGTCAGGGCACATGGCATGTCCGTCGTTGTTTTATCTCCTCCAAACACTGGATGGGGCAGCCGGATCGCAGGCTGGGAATACTGTGCCGGGAAAACAGACCGGACTTTTGCGGTGCGATTGACTCTTTGACAGCACTGCTAATGAACTTCGATACCGATTGTTGTTGCTGCGTGCGTGTGTTTGGGCGGGTTAAAGTTTTCCTTTGCAGTAAGTAAAAGAAGGCTAGCACAGCGATGGACCACTGTGTCGCTTTTAGTTACGATGGTTGTTCTGTTGTTGCTTGGTCCTTAAGTAATTAAGGCTTCGTTTCATTCTGAAATATTTTTTTGTAGTTTTCTTTGGCATTGGAAATTATAATATAATTCTTTAAAACAATTACGCTGGCTAAAAAGAACATAAACTCCAATATGTCTCTTATGAAATATTTCAAATTAGGTAAATCAGTAAAAAACTTTTGATCGTTAAATTGAGCGTACAGTTTCTAGAAATCATCTTTTCTGTCTAATTTCTTAGTCTTTCTTAAATTGAAACATAATTTGACCCAACAAGCAAATAAAACACGGCAATTCCAGTAACTGCTAACAGACAGCGGCTGAACAACCGATGGTTAGTGTTTTTATTACTGTCATTAAGGAGATATCTTAAAAAAATTGCTCAGTACTGATTACAGACAGCAGTCAGTTTTAAAGTTTGTGCTCATTCCTTAGCACTAATTAAAATCTACCAGGCCACTCCACTATATGGTTGAAAGCTGTTTGCTTTGAAAATTATAAAATTCAGTTTGAATTTTTATTGAAAATATATTAACTGCAATTAGAGTGATTTTTAAAAAAACTGAAAGATTGTTCCAATGCAATACAACTATGTTTGAGTAAAATTTTTAAATGTTGTTTTTAATTATTTTTTATGGAAAATCATACATTGTTTGCTCATGATATTCACGTCCAGGAAGGATATGAAACAATATGGTTGAAGTTTGCGTAGTAGCGTAACAGAGAAGAGAAGGTAGATAAATCGTATTAAAGGGAAAAAAACTAGCAATAATCATTTGCAAAAAAGTACAACAAATTAAGAGCTATAAATAGGAATTTTCTAGCTTAACACTGAGAGAAGAGACAAAAGCTTTTAAGAGACAGAAAACTGTGACGAAAAAAAATATTAGAATAAATCACTCGTTCTCGTTTAAAGAACAGTAGAACCTTACTAGTTGGGTCCTTTTAAGTTTGATTACTCGATGGTTGGTACCCCAATCGTTGGGTCGTATGCCAACCAACGAGGTTGTCAAATGCAACTGCATCATGAAAGTGCATTATGCATTATCATAGTTTTATGGAAATTCAGTCTGCGAATGAGAAGTAAAATCGACAATCATTAAAAAACTACGAAAAAAAAAATTTTTAGATACAAGAGCGAACATAAAAAAGCAATTCGCGTAGTACCGCATGGCTACTCGGATTGTTAATGAATAATTGCATAGCTGTCAAACAAACCAAATATCGAATTTGCGCTCACTAGATTGGACGCATTCAAAACCCAACTAGTGTAGGTTCAACTGTAGATCTATTCACACTAAGTAGTTCTATGTATCAAGAGCACGTTTGGAAATGTTTTTTTGCAACAGCATACTGCAACAGCTCAAAGTGTACGATGAAATAAGAAAATGAAAATCCCATACAAAAGCGTAAAAAGCTATACAAAATGAAGCGTAATTCGTCCGCGTGAATGTGGCGGTCAATTTGACTCAATAAAAGTAAAGCTATCCAATTTTACAAATAGGTGACTTTAAAAAGATTTTTTGTTATTTCAGGAGTAACGGACATGCCGTAATGCTACTTTAAAAAGATTTTAATTAATGAAAAATATAACGCTGTTACCTTACACACAGTTTAACATCGCAAAACTATGCAAAATAGTTGTCAACAGGTGCTGATCATGTTGTAACAAGCTAACGCCAGCATATTACGTGCAATCTCTCAAGGATTTAATACTTAAACTGCTGAGAACTTCTAAACTAATAATTTAAATAGATCAAATAATTCATGAACTTAGTTTTGCTCATTTTTTTGCATCACGAAGTAAACAAAAGAATACTTTGCATACTGGGTGTGCGAGTCAAAATAAATGTATACAACTTCCGTTAGCTGTTCAGGGTAAAAGCATATCGAAAAATAAAATAGCGTTTGTTAATTATGCTCCATTTCCCGTGGAACAAAAAAAGCTCTATTTTTCAAAAATTTTCATACAAAACTACAGCATTTTACAGCGCTTGAATAAAATCTCAAACATTGTGTGAACACCAAATCCCTTTCCTCCAAGGCCATTCGAATGCGGAAAAACATATTTCCCCAATCATCCGCTCTCACCATATGGGAAGTGATACTCTCATGTGTGTACACTACCTTACAGCATTAACCCACCGTCCACCGCAGGCACTGCGGGAGGAAAAGGCAAAGAAGATTTACGACCTGAACTTAGCATTGAAAAACAACCTCAAAAAATAATCCCACACGCAACATAAATACCGCACATGGTATCTTCGAGCGTGCACAATAAAAATCCTTAAACGCCGTGCCATAAAAGCGGTGGCGTATCAATTTATGCACGCACCAGTATCGGATTACCATTACCACCATAGGGCGGTGATCACGGGCACGTGATTACAATACATTAAGGCTTCCGCCGTTGTTGCCACGTACCGTGAAGTTTTCGCGTGTTCGGGCAAATAAATCAAACCGAATATGAAACATACATTTCCCTCCATTATGTATGTGCGGTAGAATCCTTTGCTCATCAGCTGATCGATTACAACTTGCATGCGGAGGAACGGTGCGGGTCTAGAACAAAAAGGACAGCCAGAAACAGTTGGTTCCACCAGCCATCGCTTCTAATTTTATTCTTCAACTAGATGAATTATTAAAACCCACATCCGCACGTGGAAATTGCCTAACGAAGAGTGGAAAAAGATTGATCTTTCCCAACAAACGGTACTTCAAACCTGGATGGGAAAAGATTTGCTTGCCTGTACCTACTTCAACACAACGGGAAACGCGTTTCCTTTCCAGCAACTCTGCGAAACAACAGTTAACTCGCCTGTAAAAGAAAACGAAACTCGGAGCTTTACAGTTGTTGAAGGCAAATCCACTTCTTGCAAAAGAAAAGTACGGCCCGGCAAAAACTTTCTTTTGCCCCTTTCGAAACACATGGTAATTACGGCAGTACGTTTGTTTGGGTGCGGGCTCAGCAAAATAAAGAGCAAGAGCAAGAAATCCCACTCGGTTCAACTTTACGCCCGGTCGCACCTTTAGCGCAGGGTTGAAAAATAACGATATTTTTATGCCGGTAGACGGAAAAGTTTTCGGTAGCAGTGTAGTCTTCATTTCTTCCTTTCTGCTTCTCGATACTGTTTTGGAGAGTACGGACGTAAACGAAGGGTTCAAGAAATAGCCATTATTCAAACTCGTTCAGGTGTGAATCGTGCCAGTTGTGTGGTTTGATGATGACGGTGGATTTTCGTATAAAGATAAATAATCGAATTGTGTGTTTTTTAGAGTACAATTATTTGTTATACTGTGATGCACGAGAATGTAGCATTGGAATTTGGTCATTAAAACAGATTGGGATGCTGATTTAAGGGAAATTTGATTCATTAAATTCATAAACTGTATTGACACAAGTTGAATCACCTCAAAGTTTCTTACGGACCTGATCCAATATATAAACAGAAGTAAACTGAGCTAATCAGACTCTTAAATAAAGCACATCAAGCACCGGTACTCATGCATAACTTGCAACTCAGGGATAAGGGGGGAAATAGGGAAAGTTCATAATCTCCAATGGAGATTTTGGTCTCGGTGTTAAAGTAAAAAATAAGAACGTTGAAATCGGTACATGAAATGGTAATGGTAAGGTCCTCTATTAGTATCTTGAAATAGTAGAATATCTCAACAATATTTAATATCTGCTACAAAGCGGTTGGTGACATTTTTTTAAGTTAATAAACATCCTTTTTTGCTAAAAAAAACTTTATAGTACATTTTCTGTATTTCGATGATGCAAACTATTGAGTTTTAAAAAACCCTTGTCAAGGTGTTAAATCGTAATATTAAACTTATCTTGCAATGTTTCTGCCCAATTAAAGATGTAGAAAATTCAACATGACGTGACTTAATTTAACAATATCAATATCAACGTTTTCAATTTTAGTAAAAAAAAAACTATGATGGGGCAGGAATGGCTAGCAATGTTAAATGTTTCCGCTAGACATTGCAAGTTGACGCGAGTGTAGGTCAAGATTACTGAATGTGAAGTAATGAAGTGAATTACGCTCCATTGCAAAGCCGATCATGAAGGAAGTAAAGTAAGGGTCTGGTTTTCTCTGCTTCTTGGGTGGCTCAACAACCATTTTAAAATAAAGGCCTACCAGAGAACTTTTTCAAATTCTTACTGTACCCAACCATTTCTAGATATTTAAGTCTTGCGTTTGTTGCGACAACGTTTGTTAGCAAATTGTTTCGACGAACAATCACTTTTTGTCGTCTGAATATTTGTTTTTGTTGCAGGAGAAACAAATTGATTTGTTTCAGGTTTATTAATTGCGATAATATTTTTTAATTCTTTGTGGGCAGAAAATACTTCCAAACTATCTTATCATAATATTTATCTTGTTTTTGGTTTAATTGCACCATATCTCTTGAGTTAAAAAGAAAACTATCTGTGCGTATACCCGCATTTGCATACTGAGCCGGTTTCTGTCTTCAAGTTCATCTTAAGACTGTTATTCAATGATATAAAAAATATAAAATTAGGTATTCTTTATTTTTTCGGAACTCACATAACACAGATAATAAAACCAAAACGTCTTTAATATCCTCTTTAAAAACTCTCACCACGGAATGCAGAATCCTTACTTCCCCAACCCGAAATCATATCAATAAAACAATTCACGGTGCACATCAACCAGACGTTCGTCGAGATGAAGCGAAACTTCAAAGAGATTTTTCAATATTTCTTCCTCCGTTCCCAAATAGCAGCTTGGGGGAAGGAATTTCTCACTCGTAACAGAAGTACTTCACTTCCGCACTGTAGCGAAAAAAAATCAAACGAATCGGATCAACTCCCTCGGCGATATGGTTTGTTGATAGACAGTTCTCCGTTAAATTGGCCGTTAGAGGCTACGCGCGCGCGATAAATCTACCAAAACCCCTTGGACAATGCGAGTCGTCCCACTCGGAGCAAATAGACTTCAATCCATCCAAACAGTGCACTATTATTAAAACTCAAACCAAACCGCCATCGTCGTCCGGATAATAAGTGTTTGGCGTTCCCTATCGCGCAAATGATTCCCGGAAATCTAAGAGAAATTGCTTACCCTCGGCACGTTGCACGCTGTGCTGAAATGCACCACGAAACGGAAGCCGTTTAGGGAATGTGAAAAATCTACAACAATATCAGTCACCGTCTTATCTCGGCGGTGCCTCCTCATTGCACCCGGAGGGCTAAATTACTGGTTGCTTATTCTTTCGGCAGCTCTGTGGCAGTAGCGTATCGTTTAGGAAGAGTAATGCCACCGTGCCAGGCAGACGGTTCTTATCGGAGTGCGCTTCAGCCTGGCAACCAGTCAAGCACCTGCCATCGCACGTTTGACCCCGGTATCCTGTGATACCCGTTCTCGTTCCACGTGCTCATTAAGTCGGAATATTTTTCCCATCCCCGGTCAACCACTTCCTAAGCTTTCACGCTTGTATGGGATTATTATGAGCGTTACTAAGTGTTGGATGTTTTATTCATAAGTGGCACTAAATTAATGGTCATTATATGGAGCTCTGCCCCGAGTGACATCTTCATTTCCAACCTTCATTAATACACACCAGCTTCGGTGCATTCTTCGCTTCAAAAATTCCACCAATTCCGGCACGGGAAGCTGGAACAGATCTGTCCAGCTGGACCGCACAAAACAGCGACATCTATCGGAAAGCCACAGAATACGATTCATTGCGATGACACCGCTTTCCATTGCTGCGGGTGTGGATTTCCCGACTGTGGTTGCTTTTGCTGTGGACATGGGAAATAAAACCAACACCCGACGAGCAATTTTCGCCCCCTGTCAACTGCAAACTTTGCTGGGTGAGTGTTTACCACCACAAAATGGGGAAGATTTTTTGTTGCTGCTGATCTACTTCTGCTACTACTTGTTACAGTTACCCTTGTTGGTCCGCTAACATCTGCTTTAACCTTTCGCTGTTCCCACAGTGGCTTTGATTTTGTTGATTTTTGGCAGTTTTGTACCATAGAGCCTTTTTCCCTTCATGTTCTCAGTCCTCCTCACCATGCTCGGTACGCTTCGCAATCCCTCAAGGACTCTCGCCGAGCCTAGGATACGAAATGAGTGCACTTGAACCAAACCATCACTAAGCTTCATTCCACTCCGGTCCACACACAAGTGGTGCTGCTCCTTCATCGCAACGCTCGGCCACCAACAGATACGGGAAGTGGGCGGCTGACGGCCCCGGTCCAATATCCTGTGGACGTTGCCGAGGAAATGACAGTGACAGCAACGTACCTTTGACAAAAAAAAAACATCATCATCCATCGACATCCTCGCGTGGTGGATGCTTAATTTGATAATTTGATTTAAGGGTAAGTGATTTCTTTTGTTTCCATTCCAACGTAGCCCTGTGTAGCTGTATCTCTCCTTCCCATTCATTCTTTATCTTGCTTGCGACCAGTATTTAGAGAGACACTGAGCAAAGTTATGTAGCAGCGGTGTAGACCATTGAGGAGCTTCCCTTGCTGGTCGACACCAGTTTAACTGTGTGTCCCTGAGTGACAGTGGGATGCGGGCAGGGCAAAAAGTTAAAGCCATTAAAAACAATTCCGGAACCGCGCACCCCTCCAACCCCGGGCCCGTCCACAAAGCGGGGGTTTGCGAGGAGTGTACTTCCGGGTGACAACTTTTTAAAGTAATCCAATTAAAGTCACGCAAAACAGAACCACAGCCGAGGCGACTGGCGAGGTAATTAGATGGGTGGCAATAAAAGCTCCGCCGGTGTGGAAGATAATAAAAATTTATCACACCACATCCTCCCATTCGGTGGACTTGAGTTCTGTTCCGGGGCGTTGGTGGCGGAGAGACGTTGCATTACACTGCCACCGCTTTACAACCAGCTGTTCGGTGTGCGGAAAGCTGATAAGGCGAGGATAAAGTGGTTGGGATGCGAGTTTTGGACACAAACTCATACATTTAGAAGCTTATCGAACTAAGGAGGAATGGAGTGGAGATATCTTATAGAAGGTATTTTATGTTGTAATTAAATGAAATGTTCTCATTCGTTTTCTTCCAAAGTGGTATACTGACCAACATTACACAATGTAACGTAATTCCTTGTTGTCTTTAAAACGCAAATGTTTATTTTCATAAGTTCAATGTAAGTTCATGTAGCTATCAGGTAGCTTTATGTAAGGCTTAAAATTATCCTATAAAATTCTGATCATAGCATTTATTATTAGTTATTTCACATAGATAAGATAACGGCACAGACGATGCAACAAAATATGAAAAAATTGGACAGATTTCGTTCATAATATTTTTTTTTGTAAAAGTCTAAAGATTTTTACGGCATCTGAAGATAGATGACAGTAAAATAGATTTGTTTCGACCCTGTTTGAGTTAGTATGCAATGTTTGTTTTGAAACATGATAGGGTTTCAATCGAAGTGCTGCTACCACTATGTTCGTAAAGAATGTTTGTTTTTTGTTTGTTTATTTGAATGTTGATTTTTTGTTTGAGGTTACAAAAAATCAGAATTAAAAAGAGTTAGAATTTAATCATCAGTAATACGGGCTGGCCGTCACTACCGAAATAATAAAAAAAATAATTTAATCATGATCATTTAGCTTAGAGAAAGTATAAGTCTAACCAACTTGTATCGACTTTACAGTTTTCAAAATAATTCATTTTTTACAATTTTCCTAGTAATTCCAAGTAAGTACAACAAGTACAAGCAATTCATAATTCTAGCCAAACGGTGAACCAATGTATCATTTTACAACTCAAAGATTCAAAAAAGGATGCGGAAACTTAATGCATAAAAATAAAGTTAATCGAAGCCTTCTAACGACAAAGTAAGCCTCTGATTGTGAGAGTTAAGGCAAGAGTCTGAATGACCGTAGGAGCATACAACCTTTGAAGGCAAAGAAAGAATTTAAGGAAAGTCAAACTTAAAATCCTAGCTAGCCATTTTTATACACATATCACTTTTGTTTAATCGATATTTTGACAAAGAGGTCTTCGATGACCCTAGTTAGGAAATCTGAAAATTGTAGATTGCTTCTATCAAACACTCGAGAAATTGAAAGCACTGAATGGAAACCTGACCTGGAAATGGTGAGCGGTAATGGTCTCCCAGAAGAGTTGACAACCAATTTTTTTTATTTCCGTGACGGCCAGGCCGTTTTGCTTAACAAATAAATTTCCATTTGACAGATTGAAGCGCTATATGTTCGTAGATTGAAAAATATAAATAGAATATTAAATTTCAATTTCCGTCACTACAATTCTTGCCATATGAAGTAGTGAATTTTTTGAACAACTTCAAGGAGCTCATAATCGGTACGACCTGAGGCTCTTAAAACCAACAGTATAAACGACAAAATGTTCAAAATTGTATTGATTTGCTTCTTTTTGTCCGCTGTGATTTCCGTTGCTGTGAATCTTTCCTACGCGACTTCACATTTTTTCTATGAACAGTATATCGAGTGAATTTCTGTACAATCAATAGTACCTTAAAAAAATAAAAAACTTAATTAACAAATTTGGACTAAGCTTAAAATTTTGCAAATTTTATTTCAAACTTTTTCTAAGTTCGCAAGTGATTTTGGAAGGCTCGGTGATTTCATGGGTAGCGGCATTTATTGACCACCATACGCAGGATTGACTATCCTGCTATGGTTACACTTAATCACAACCCCCCATACGCCGCAGGATTAACAATCTTGATACGGATGGGTACACTCAGTCACAGAAAGAGCCAAAGCACATAAGTGCTCTGGTTTGGCTTTGACCGTAGAAGGGTTGTTGAGCCACCCAAGAAAAAGAGAAAAAAACTGATTTATCATTTATAAGCTCATTATTTTTATCAATCAATCATTTATAAGTTGTTTACTACTTTAATATTTTTAAGTTTTTTTTTTTTCTTAAATCCAGCTCAATAATATCTGCTGTCTCTGGTTTAAAATGTCGTAGGCCAACAGGTTGTTTCATCTCATTTACTTGCTATCCTCCATTGCACGCCAACACAGACACACACTCAAGAGTCCTTTCCCCGCTCAAGCAGATCAGCTCTCGTTTCGAGACACGGATTCGTTAGTGTGCGTAGGCACTTCCCTATTCACACTTAATTTTCCTTTATCCCCGCTTCCCCTTTTACTTGTACGCACGCATAATGTGCTCCATGGGGCTTTCCCGTAGGATAAAGCGACGCATGGAAAAACCGGCAGAAGGAAATCTTTCCCAGCAGTGCGCGCAACTGGCTGGCAGCGAGTTTTCGGCATGGGGGAATGAGTGTTTTGTGTAAAGTGCAAACGCCGGTGGAAAACTCCACCCGATCACAATCGGGTCTGTCGTCTCGTCGTCGTCGGTTGGCGGTGTGAATTGTGCTCGGCGAGTCGCATTTCATCCGTAATCAGGAACGGTCGATAAAAGTCAGTCAATCGTGCGTTAGCCCGGCAGCGGCGTGGTTTGTTTGGTACAACTTTAAGAGTGCCCTTTGTCGGTGAAGTTTTTGCAGCAACTCTTCCTAGTTTGTGCGTCGAGCGATGACGATGTCCAGTCAGCAAAATGTGCACGATTTCGATCCCGCAAGCAATGGATCATCCGCTAAAGAGTGGCTAGAAGTAGTGGAACAATTCGGCAAAAGTAGTGGACTCAGTGAAGATCAACTGTACTCTTTCGTGCAAGGAAAGCTGCATGGCTCGGCTAGGGTTTGGCTTAAGCGCTCCAACGTTTCTAGTTGGCAGGAATTTCGGCCAGCATTCCAAAATGCTTTCCCAGAGGATGATACCAGCTCGCAAATGTCTCGCAAAACTGAACTACGTATCTTGGAAAGAAGGAAAAAAATGGCTAACGAAACTGTCGAAGACTATACCCAGGAAATGCTAGCGTTGGGAGCACGCTTGAAACTATCAGAGGAAGTCATCGTCGGTTACATCGTGGCAGGACTCCAAGATCCTATCCTGTCAAAAGCGATTCCGTTTGGAACTTCCCTGAAACTGTTTAAAAGTGCGGTTCAGTGGCAAGGCGAGCTAGATACGCTGATGCAACATTACAACGAATCTAAAGTCACTCTAGACGACTTGGAGCGATTAGCCGATAGTATGGAGGACGTTGTACTGGGCGGGCTGGACACCCAAACCGAAACCCTGCACGGAAACCAGCAAGTACTGCAAACAGTCAAACAAGAACTGTCATCCTTGCTGCGACGCCATCGTGCAGCACTGTCCTGTAACCTGTCCGATTTGGGTACGTCCAGAACGCATCAGCTCTTGGTGCATCTTAACCCGCAAGCGGCGAATGTCTCGAGAGAGTTAGACACCGGCAAACAGCCAGAGTTGAACGTCAAAAGCCGACTGCTGCAAAGTTGCTTAATCTCTCACTTAGCCTGTGATGTCATTCAGAAGACGTCCACAGGCCCTTCGATGTGTCATCCTGTGCATCTCCTAGATCCTCAAGGCATTGTTCTCGACCTATCGCTGATAAATGGAGCAGCCCACCGAGAGCCACCCAACTATCTTCACCCCGAACCGCTCCTACCCGCCCTGGCAGCTTTCCGTTACTTCACCACACTCGACTTCGATGCGGGACATCTGCAAATCCCGCTGGAACCAGACTCCCGGCATTACTTCGCCTTCGACACACCGTTCGGCACGTTCCAGCTGCGACGGGCACCAAAACACTTCACCAACACGACGATTATATTTAGCAAAATTCTAATTGAACTCGCCCGCAAACTTCCCGCCGGCGATGTCGTGGTGCTGAACGACACGCTCGTCCTACCGTGCCGGGACACGGCCGAGGGACTGGCCCAGCTGGCGCGCGTACTGTCGGCGCTCGCTTCCTTCGGCATCACTGCAATCCTTCCGCGGTGCCGGTTCTTCGAGCCACAGATTCAACTGCACAATTGGATTGTGCAGCAGGGGAAAGTCAGCTCGATAGGCGTACCATTCCGGTTGCCGGTTAGCTGCGGGCAGCGATTGGTGCTGGCGATAAGCGAAAGTTTGTCCGCCGGGACCAAGACGTTCGAAAGTTTGCTGAGAAGGGAGGACGGGTCGAGCGAGGTGGTTGGCCGGTTTGCCGAGCTGTCATCGCAGCATGAGGATGAGAAAAGCGTTCGGTTGGTTAGGCACGTGATGAATTCAATTGAGCATTTTCGACAATTTTTACTATTTGTCTCGTTTGAGGTATTGCTGGAGGTGGATGTAATGGTAGAGGATCAGTTTAAAAGACAGCTGCTTCCAATGCAGCAGTTTGATTTTAAGGTGAAAGTAAAGGATGAATGCTAGTTTAATCCTATCATACATACAAAGCGATTTGTATTCATTGAAACAATTCTGATTCATGTTCAAAAAAACGTTGTAAAACAAACAGAATTAAAATTGGAAATTTAATTTTTTTTTCAGTAGCGGTTGTTAAATTTTTAACAGGATATGAAAGTATTCTAAATACGATTAACAAACTTGGTTCAGCGATCTAGGTCATTCTAGCAATCATGACCTCTAGGTGTGTTCTTAAACTATCTGAAAAAAGGAATTTTTTGGTTAATATGGCGAATGCACTCTAAGAAAAACTTGGAAATATAGATTTCAGTAGAACCAATCAAATTTGGTTTAGTTTATGCTTGTATCTTGAGCAAAAAAGATGTCGAAGACTTCTCTTACAGTCCTAATAAATCTTTTTCTTCATAAAAAAAGCCTTTAAGATTGAATCGTTTTTGGAGCAATCGTATGTCTTGCAGATGTATTATACAATTGTTTCTAGTGGGGATTCCTTTAATGAAAATGAACACTTGTTTACGATGTTCTAATCATTTACAAAGGCTTAACCGTTTTATTCGTTTAAATAATAACAAATGATAAAAATATAATATTGATTCCTTTCCAAGCATATAATATAATATTGAATCTGGCATTCCTTCTTTCCTTTAGATATTTCAAGCCTGAACTCTAAACTTTTACCTTTGAGTATTAATTTTATTAGATTTTTAGTTCTGCAATAAAAGGGAACGTGCAACAAATCTACACAAAAAATAAATTTAATCAAAAAAGTTACTGGATATCAATGTCTGGTAGAAGATTGAGTATTGTTTTATTTCTAAAGCTACCGCCAGTCTGATTTATTGTAATACCAAAAAAACATATGAAAAACTAAAACATGGTCTTCAAGTCTCAAGATTCAATACATTGCAAAATAAAAATAAAACAAAATTTTGTAATAATTTCTTTTGCCTTCTTTAATTTGTTGATCCAGATCTAGTTGGGTTCCATCCAAATGTCGGAACAATGTTAAAGAAGCTGTGGTTTGCTTTACAAAAACCTTCTCAATTAGCCTTCTAACCCCACCCCCCCTCTTCCCTCCAATCTAAAAGCTCAGCCACCAATCTCTATTCCGTAATAAACATTTTAAATTAATTCCCGCCGGATCGTCAATAAGAACGTCGTCATCATGCACAGCCGACGTGCACCCCATCCATGCAACATTTGAAACTTATGAATAAATTAATAAATTATTTTCCCCACCTACGCAAATCACAACCGCAAAATAAAACGACAAATTGCAAATAAATCCACCACAGCTCGTCTCGCCGTCAGCTTCCGGGTTTGTTTTTTTTTTGTGCCAAAAGACTGTAAGGAAAGCCAAAAATCATGTACCTTCGGAACAAAAAATAAATTGAAAGAAAAACCGCAACCATTCCAAATAACTTCTCCCGCCCCATTCCTCCCTCATCCCTTCCCACCCATCCCAAACTCTGTCGCGTACTAATTCGCCTTAAAACCGCCAAACCACTACCCAGCACGGCGCATTTTAGCGTGTCGTGTCGTAAAAAGCAGCGAAAAGCCATAATTCGATTAAGGATCGCATTTCATTTGATGCCTTCTCTGCGACACATTCGAGTTTTGTGCCGAGATTTTTACCGTTTTCCTTACGCCCGTGATGCGTAGCTGGAGTAATAAAAATCATCAACTCGATGGAGCATTTTTTTTCTGTTTTGACATTCGCTTCCGGAGTTTCATGCGGTTTTTTTTCTGTGCTGTTGGCTGGTGTGCACTAACTTCCGGCTGAAAGACGATTGAGCGAATCACGTCGTTCGTTAATTGTTGATTTCATCACTGTAGTTGATAAAAAAGAGAAGAAATGAGTTAAGGGAATGCCATCTAGGGAGTTTCGGTGGGGGAGTAGTATTCTTTTATTATTTTGAGTCGAATTTGTGTTTGGTTGAGGATCGAATATTTGGCAGAGCCTAGAATGTAGCTATTGTGCATTAATAGTACCTTAATTTCAAACTTTTTTACATTTGCATGTTTTAAACTATATTCGTTAAAGTTTTTGTTTTCAAATATTTGTTAAATTCATGGCATTTGATCTTGAAACTCAATTGTTTAATAATTCTTTTTACTGTACTTACTCTCATTTCTTTCTTTTCCTAACAGACATATTTTTTACGTTCTTATTAATTATAAACTATTTTATTTCACTAAAATTTCATTTTATCCTATTCAATTCTAACACTACCTTAATTATAACATGGTATGAATCAAGGAAGATGGAAATATTTTCCATCCAAATTCCTATATTCACTCCTGCTATTATATTTTCAATATGTTCCTCAAATCATGTAATCAATAAATTTCTAAGACTTTTTCTAAAAACACTTGCTTACATCAGAGAATTTTTATTTATTTATTTTGTTTTATAGAGGCTTTGGTGTTCGCCTCTAACTTACACGAGAGAAGAGGACACATTTAAATTAATTAAAAGAAAAATATCATACCAATCATCAAAACATTTTCAAATGTATTGCATAACTTTAGGCGATCCCTTACAAAAATTACATACAATTAGTAGCTGATCAAATCTAAAACTAATAAGCAATATTTTTTTAAAAAATCGCTTAGAAATAACTAGGAAACGAATGCCTTCTTCTGCTATATCAAAAATCGTTAAATTAAGTATCAAAGTGTAAGTAAACTGTAAACCATCTGTAACACGCTACACGGCACGAACTGGTTGCACATCAAACCGGAAATGCATTGCCCTTCCTCACTTAGCGATGTTAAATCTTGGCTTCTGACAGGCTCCAGTGAATGCTAAATGGGGGATGTTGTCAAGGTTTGCATTTCAACATGGCTATGGGGTACTACGGACGTTGTATTGAAGTGTAAGAGCCAAGTGTTTTGTGCTGTTTGACATTGTACGGTGGATATTGACGTGGACGCTATGAGGTACAGAGCGATAGGGACACAAAAGGACGAATTCATGACTATTGATGTTTTTTGGTTTTTTTGGGACACTCGTCTCGTATGAGGTAATGGAATGAACCACAGACAACAATAGGACGAGGCTACGCTATATTGAAACTACTACTATTCGAAACAATGCTTAGTAATGTATCCGTAATAAAGCGATACCACTATCTAGCATTAAATGTATAGATCAAATTATTTGCAAAAGTGTTGTAGTTCAATCTATTTGCCATAGTGCTGATGTTTCCAGTGCGCTCTCATCACTTAATTGTTTATTTATAATCGCTCCCCCCGTACGAAACACATTTAAACTTTTGACAACTGACAGCTTTTAAACAACTATTTTCAAAGGCAAAATTGGCAGGCTTGACCCATCACCACTACCCTCTATTGACAGTGTGCAATGCGGAGAGAGTGGGTATGTTCAGCCTACCGACTGGTCAGTCAACTTCATGAGCAATCTTATCTAAAATCGAATCAATTAACAGCTTTCAAAACTTCTAAACTGTAAATAGAAACATCAAACAGGGTACCGGGCGGAGGAAGGTTACGCGAATGCACTATCCGCTCTCTGACCCGTTGAATGTGACAGACCCATCAGGCAGAGTGCCTGACCATCATCGGCTTACGCCACCCCACCACCGACCCGCCACTCCTAGTACCGAACAGTGACACAGTGTCAGCTACTGTCACGATGCAACATTTATCATCCCCATGGCCGACCAACCCGGATGGCCGGATGGGGCCCAATCTTCAGTGTTTGTTTCTATACCGTCCCATCGTCGAACCACATTCAACACCACAGACCTCTCTTCCTCTCTCTCTCTCTCTCTCTCTCTCTCTCTCTCCCTTTTCTTGTCCCACCAAAAACCGTTCAGCCTAGGATGGACGGCGTTACACTTTCCAATTTAAATTAGTGGTTATTCACTTTTGCGAAATTCATGAATATTTGCATGATAAATTACGCACTGTTCAAACGGCCCGGCTCGCTCTGCCCAAGGAATGACGGGCCTCCTTCCTGGGCGAATGATTATGCGAACGCTTGGAATGCACTCGACGCCTGCGGAATGGGGAGAAATTGCATCATGTGCATCATTGTCACCCATTGGATAGGGTCGTCACCTAGGCGAAGGTAGGGTGGCGACATTTTATCACTCACTTTGTTCTAGATAGAATCGAATCAGGTAGTTAGGACAGGACACTACATGCTTTTATATTTACACAGTAAATTTATGTCCGAAACAAGAAATTGTATGAAAACCCTTTTCTATGAAAAACTTAATAAATGAGCGTATTTATTTCAACAACATTTGCTCCTTTATATTATAATATTTTAAAACTAATAGTACTGTTACGTAGACCTCACCTGCCAAGTTCCCATCTTGCGTGTCCACCATTTTCAATAGCATCGATTAGCAGCGCAGCGTACGCAAACTGAACGGAGGCGGAATATTTGGACAGCCATGAAAAGCCTTCCATAACCACGGGATGCTGTACCGCTTCTTCTACCGAGCCAGCACGTAATTTCGCTTTGACGGTAAGCTTAAATCATGCCCTACCTACCTTTACCCATCAGCAGCAGTAATGTCACTTAGGAATGACCCTTGCACCTGCTCGCACCGGAGGATCCGACTCAGCCTTAAAGTACGTAATCAAATTTTCTAATTATGCAAATGGAAATTAATTTATTCAATTGTGTGCCCATCGACCGGCAATGCACCAGAGCAGTAGCAGCAGCAGCAGTAGCAAGGTGTGCAGTGTTCGATGAAGGCCATTGTGGTTGCAGGTTTGCGTCGTCGTTATCTTACCATCCTTGCTGTAAAGACTATTCAAAGGTACAGCGTTCGCGCATCCTTACTGGTAGAGCGCGTTGTCGCACGAGTTTTACCAATTATTAGCGGACAGCTTGTTGCAGTTTCCTCATGCAACGTTAGAAACGCCTAAATGTATGCAATTTTCCTATCTGTTTTTGTGCGATTAGTACACTCTCAGTTTTGTGTACATTATCAGCTCAGTTTTAATGGCTTTTGATACCACTGGTAACTTATTTATAGGAAAGGTATAAATATTTTTGGCTGTTCAAACGTTTTCTTCCTTGCGATTGAATTAATTGAAAATTAATAAAAACACAGTTTTAGCCGTCTTTACTTTTATTTTAAGATGCTGAAAAATTTATCACTTCCCTCTAGATTTATCGAACGAGTGTCTCATGCTTTTCCCTTCTTCCCTTAAAGATCCCGAAGCAAGGAACAACCGAAAACACAAGCATCAATTTACCCAGCATATGGCCATTTTGGAACATTATGTATAGTTCCATTTGCCACATCAATGGAACGTGCTATAGACAGTTCATCATAGGCTAAATGTTGTAGCGATACGTTGAAGCCACTTTTGATTATGAGAACGTTTAATTAATTGTGAGCTAAATAATTAAATAAATCGTAGCTAAATAATCGTTGGATTAATTTCTCTACACAAATTAAAAAATGATACCTTAAATGGAAAGGAGGGATTGTGATTATATCTAAACCAGCGGTGAATGTTGGCCTAACAGCCAAAGTCTCTATAACAAAAATTGCCCAAACCGAAATAAAAATTATCAACACACAGCCATTACGTGTTCAACAATGAGTTTCCCTGATAAATACTTAAAAAATTCTTTTGGTTATTTCGTAACTAAACTCTTAAACTGAAATAAATTTATCCTGTAGGAAAATTATAACTAGGATTCAAACAATTAAATCTTTTAAAAAGCAAGGGTTAAAAACGAACTTGCAAAAAGTAAGGAAAAAATATAAACTATACAAGAACAAAGAAAAACTAAAATAAAAACAGGAAACAGTTAAAACGAACATTTAAAAACGGCAAGAAGAAGATATAAGAAGATATAAGTAAAAGTTACAAAGGAGAGAAGAGGAAAAAGTATAACAATGAAGACTTTACAGTTTTTTTTTAATATGGTAATTTTAAAGATTGTTGTCTGCTGTTATTTAAACTATTTCGTGATTTATTTTAATCACATGATTTAATTTTTATTATAATAAAATTAAATGATTGTCATAAACCTTGGTCTAAACCTCTAAATTGATTTTTTTCAGTAGATGTATAAATAAAATCATCCCTTTTTTGTTAATAATTATAGAAAATCAGGCCTGAACGATCAAGTTTCCAGCACCCGGAAAACATTTACTCACAGCATGAAAGAATGAAATTCTACTTAAGGTAAAGAAAAAGTAGAAAAAAAACATGATAAATATTCATAAGAATCACTTTCATCAGCGTCTCCATCCGGAACCCTCGCTAAGATAACCGGCGCTCTGCTCAGAATGTCATCGCACCAATGGTAAAATATTTCATAAAATATGTACACCGAGCGCCACCCGAGGGCCAACATTCTTTCTCTACCACTGAACTGATTCCTCACTAATGACTGCGAGCAACGGAATCAAGGCTTTTCCGAAGTTCCTGATAGACCCCCAAAAAGCAACAGGATATAACCGAGTTTCTTGAAGGGTAAAAATGAATAAAAACAAATTCGCTTCGTCAAAAGACATTTCACAACTGTAGCTGCTCTAACGATACAGTCCAACTTTGGCTAACAAGCGTCTGCTGAAAAGACGGGAAATTGCCTCGCATTGCTTTCACTTTACCGACGGGTTCTGTAAAAAAAAGGGGGGGAAATTGTATACTCCCTTTTTGGCGAAGACACCCGCTTTCGATCGATGGAACACGGAATGGTACCGCTGGTTCAAACGCTGACGACATCCGCTGCGGTACCTGAGCTGCATCCGGGATCCATCGTCTTGGCACTATCCGGTTAAATCTTCTGCATTTGACACACAATCGATCGCATCGGATGTAGCGTGAGCGTACACATCGAAACGTGAATCCTATTCGATTTGCGAATGTCAACTATCCTGCTGCCCGAAGCGTTCATAACCTTTCATTTCGTTTCGTTTCGTTTCACCATTCCCTTTGCCGTTCCGTGTCCACTTTGGCAAGTAGCTTCATGTCATCAGTAAAGTTCACACGTGTGTACAAATAAAAGCTTATACTACTGCTACCCTTTTTCGGCAGGGTTACAGTTAAGGGCTCGGGGATGAGTCTATAATTCGATAAACGGAACTTGTCCACGAAATGTCCTGTACGAACAACCCATTAACATGCAAATGTCATACCGCTGCGTTCCGTTCGAGTGAACGAATTTCTTCCACTGCTGGCAGTTCCATCTCTGGTTAGAGTAATGGAAAATTGAAGTTGAAATATATTTTGAAAAGATTGCGTAAATCTTTCTTGAATAAAAGGTTATGGCTCTTTTATGAAGTTATGAATAAAATGTTTTTCAAAGTTTATTAAAAAAAACTACATTTATCAAGATTGTTAATCCTGTGGGAGTGGTCCGAATGGGATTCGAACCGGTTACCGGCCTTTTGACAGCCCTACGCCGTTGCCACTGGACCACTGAGCCGGCCCTATTCATTTGTTTTCTGTTTTTCACTATCCGCTAATTATCTGTAATTTATTTTAATGACAAATTGTATTTGATCTCTTTTTCTCGATTTACTTTGAAATGCATACAAAAGTGAATGTGTACTGGTAAGCAAACCTTTGTTGATACTTTTAGTATTTTGTTTAGTAACTTAAAGCAACATATTTTAAGGCTATCGTTGAAAAACTAATCCAAACATATCATTAAATTACATAACTAGCGGTGTTGGCATAGCTGATACAGTGTGATTGATAGATTTCTTCTGCTCTACGTCAAGCGAATAGGACTAGTAGTTGCATTAACAACAATACTGTCTTTACATACTTGAGGGAACAATAAGTCTCTAGGTAAGAAACATAAGGTTTAGTTTCAATTAGAAATGATTATAATCTATTTTAAAAAAACTTTGTTCACTAAAAATACATTAAAAAATTCAACAACGGTTTTTGCGTCTAGACACGTGTGTTCTTTTCTAGAATGATTCCAATTTGTCCACAGTCAATGGAAATTATTTTTTTTTAAATTCAATAAAAGATGATGTTTTTTACATATTTGAATGTAAATTGTATTGCTCACAGATTTATTCCACATTGTGTATTGTTTCAGTCTTGATAGCTTCATACTAAACCTAAAAAGTATAATATACTTCCACTATTTTACCAAACATATGTGATAGCTTTGATATGTAATCAAACTCTATTTTATGATGCACGATGATGGTGGTTCAGCTACAACTTTCTTTCGTAAAATAGCTATACTGCTAAACGCAATTAAAATGCAACTTTCAGGCTCGATATTTTAGTTAAAATACAACCTTTCTCAAATGTGTATTAATTATTTCATAAAAGAACAATTTAAACCCTGTCGATAATTATGGTGATGCGCAAAAATAAGCAAACTACCCTTTTAAATTACTATTGCTTATGCTTACCCTTATCATGTTTGGTTTCAATGAAACAAGCATCAAGTAACGTGATATTCATTGACATTTTTTTACGCATACAAAAAATTTAACTATCTGTTGATTGTAAAAAAAAACGAGTCAAACTATCGATTGTGAAAAATTAGTTTGTATTCGTTCACAAACATCATGCATATGTATTGACCGGCTCCAATGAAGCATTGAGTGACAAATCCCTGTATCCATCTTCCCAACCAAACGCGCCCGTCCATTCAAATCTGAAGTGTTAACATTTTCAAACACTCTGTTTACAGCGTCCAAAAATCCCCCCAAACGGGTGACTAGCGCGAACTGTAAACTCAATCAATAGTCAATTGTGTTCGAGTGGCATTTTTGTCGAATCATTTCTGTTTTCGTGGGCCCGTTTTGCTTGCGCACATCATTCCTGTGCATACGATTTCTGTGCTTGCTTCCGGTGTAGTAGTTTAGTGCAGTATTTTTTTTTTCATTTGTTTGTTTTGATTGAACCCATTTTTCCTACTTCCTTTTTCCGTTTTGGGCGAAGTAACTCACAAAGGGGTGTTTTTTTTTGTTGCAGCTTACGTTAGCCATCGGAGTATCCTCTTCCGTGTAGGTTGTGCAACAACGATGAAATGTTGCAATCAACTGAACGATTCTTCCCTCTTTTCTGCCACTTTTCACCTTTATTTGGTGTTGCATTTTACCGCTGTTCGTGATTTAGACAAAATTTGCATAATCATTTTGCACACACATTCTTCCGGCTGGGGTGCGGGGAAGGGTGCCAGAGGTGTTTGAATAGCGCACTAGTGAATGATAAACGTGATTGAGTGTAAACTCATTACAAATCGGTCAGTTGACGTGATGCAATTGAAGCGAACGTGGCCGTTGGGGACGGACAATTGGCTGATTTTTGTAGGAAATATGCTAACCCACCAATAATGGAATGTTGGTGACACTTCCAGCGATGCAATGTCAATTAATTTTTGTAGTAGAAGAGGGATAGAAAAGCGAAAGAATGAGTGAGAGAAAGAGGATAAAAAGAGGAAAGTGAGGAAAGCGCTCATCAACTAATTCAATATGGGAGGGATTGATGTCAGCAATTGTGTTAGTAGATTTAACGCTTGTTTATATCAATTAAAAATTATCTTACTGATCAAATTGTTTGAAGCTGTCTTTAAATTTAACTTAATTTAATTTAAATTTAAATGTTTGCAATGCTGGAATAGTGATCGAAACGTTTATGAAATACTCAACACACATGCTGGGATAAACTACTAATTTAAAATCAAAACTTAAATAACCGTGTGTCGCTTATTTATTACTTATAAAAATGTTATTTTTATAGATTTCGAGATTTAATTTCGGTAATCTACGACTCAGTTTGGCTTTATTTATATTTTTTATAAATAATGTAAAATTTGGTTAACAATGCGGCCGTTACTTCTGAAATTAAATAAAGTGTATGAAGAGGTTTGATTATTGTGATCAGCTTTTTTATCGTCACGCACTGTAAATTTTATTCAACAGCCTGCTATAAAATGTTGCACTAGTCTCCCATAAATTTCAATGTTATACTGTTTTTATAGTATTTTGGTTTGTGGACATGATAGTGTTATACCAAGTGTATGAAAGTTGTTTTGTATAACAGTTTAACGTAATTGCAGGGGGTGATCGAATGATCCGAATATTTCTCAAGTAAGATAAAATGAAAAACTCTGGATAATTGAAAAGCTTTTTATAAAATTATTCGAACAACGTGTTAAATGCTCACGGATACAAAATGAAATGATATTTAATGCTTTACTTAGAGGTTTTGTCCTATAAATGCAATTAGTCTTTTTTTTAAATATTTATGCATTCATGGACACCACGTATTGTCCCTTAGTGTCTTATTTTGCCTATTATTTATCTTTTTTGTCTAGTTCATACAATTTTAGCTATACGATCTGTCGTCTCTACCCGAATTAAAAGTAATTGAATTTTATCGCATTTCATAAAATTTGCCTTAAAATACTTGTTTTAAAGCAATGTTCGCTACAATTATTACTTTATTGTGATGCATTAAAAGAAGTTTTGTTTTAAATTCTCATCATTTATTTTTTTTTTATTTGGTTAAACAGCCTGATCGTATTGCTTATATAAAACGGCCAGGCTGTTTTACCGAGTAAAAAAAATAAATGTCATAATTTTTTTTATCAGTTCCTGCAATCATCGTTATGCCATTAAACTTATCAATATTGCAAGAAAAAATCATTCAAAATTTTCCAGAGAGTCCACATTCCACTCCAAAAGCGCTCAATAGTCACTCAAACTACTTTTAACGTATAAAAATATTATTTTTTATTTTTTTATTCGGTAGTAACGGCCAGGCCGTATTGCTTATCAAAACGTTTTGATATGTTTATAAATATATTCATACGATTTTACTAATAAATTAAGCATAATAAAAATGTAACTTCTTCACTTTTTTTCATGCTAAGCTTTATATTAAATAACCGATGTGTGAGGAAAAAAGTTGAGCAAGTCTTTTATTGATCCCAGTTGACCCATAAGTTGAACACGTGCACTTCATGCTACGCATATATCTGATTGATGAATAAATCTTCACATGTTGTGATTATAATTCAGTGCGGGATTAATTACATAATTACAATTCAATACAATAATTACAATTTCAAACAAGGTATCATTGCATCATAAAAGTAAACCTATTCAGAAGCTTCCATCTCCAAAACGAACTATGGTGGGTCATATTGAATGAATAATTGTGTACCACGTGTCTAGCAACCGATAGTGCACGCTCCACTGCACGGTACCTGGTACCACTTTCTCCTATGAGAAATATTTTCCTCCACTCAACACAATTCTAAGCAGTTTGGCGCTCGCGTTGGCTCATCCACGAAACCCCTGCCATTCCATCTGATGCCTATAAAATTGCTCCCACTCGAGCGCAAAAAAAGAACATTCGCGCCGGTTCCTTCATTGCACAGCCTTTCTTCCAACCTTCACGAACGCTCTCCGTTCCCATTCTCCCGGCCGCTTTTCTTCCACGGGTCGATGCTCCCACTCCATGCGTCTCCGTGGCTTCCGTTTCTTTGTGAAACTCTGTTCTTGGATTAAGAAGAATCTTTATTCGGTTGCTTTTTTTAAAAACAAATCCACCCAAATTGCAATGGGCTTGATAACGGTTATTTTTTTTCTTGTGTGTGGTACGATATTCAAACTGTCAAATCAAAACACGTGATGTGACGTCATCAATCGCACCATATCTCGTCCTGGCTCGCGCTATCACCAACACACATGCGCACCACGCATCCTTTGATCAATTGCGTGACGTATCCGTTCACCAGTGTGTGTGTGTGTGTGCGTGGCAGCTAGAAATGAACTAAAACAACACATACATTCTTGCAACACGTTCTTTGAATGGTGAGCGTATTTTCTTCTCTTCCTCAAAAGGCCGGCAACGGAACGGAACGGAAGTAGAGAAGGAAGGGCAAAATAAAAACGGTTGCGCCGCTCTCGATAGGTAACTCTAGGGATGGAGGGGGTTGGCTGGACTGGGGGAAAGGTAAAACCGCTCAGGTAACAATCGTGGTAGGCCCTGGCGTGGTGTGATTCTTTACAGTGTTTCAACCACTTCGCCCCTGGACGGTAACCGTTTTTGTGTGCGCTGTTGTAAATTGAGAAAGAGAAATAGAGAGAGAGGGGGGGAGTGTGTGTCACGAAGAACAGGATTAAAAGATGTTGGAAAGTTTTATATGGCTGGTGTGTGGATGATTTTTGCAAACTACAGTTGACGTCACGGACCCATCCAAGAAGGCCAGTTTCGTACGCTCTGTACGCGGCGGCGTGTGCGTCTGTGTGTGCATACTCTTCGGGGCTATGTTTATTTTATCGTTCGATTCTCCGGGAGCGGTGTGTGGTGTGTGGTGTGTATCCTGTGCTCGTACGAGCGCGAAGAAGTCATGCGCTTTACCGACCAGCGACAGACATGCCAGAGCTCGGCCAGACACGGTGCACGGTCCAGGCTTCCGATTAGTGCAGTGAGCAGCATACGAATTTTCTATCAGCAAGGAAGCTGCCGTGTTGTGTATTTTAATAGTGTTTTAGCTTAAGCAGAAATCTACTGGTAACGGTGCAATAAAGGTGTGTAAAGGGCGCGGAAAATCCACCAGAGCCCAGACGGTGTCTGCACCCATCGGCATACCAGCTGTCGCTTCAGGCCTTCCAGAGGGAGAGAGAGAGAGTGAGACAGTGAGAGGGGGAGGGTGAAAAGGAAGGGCTGATAAAATCCAGCAGCAGTACATCGATTCGTGAAGAAATCATTATCGAACCGCTAATTACCGTGTACTGTGAGGGTTGCTGTGGATGCCGGGTGAAGGGCAATTAATCCGTTCCTCTCTTTCTCCGGCCGGCGCATACCGTGAATCGTGGATCCATGTAGGCCGTTGTGCATTGTTGCGTTTTCCATCCCCTTATCGCTTGGTTGCCTCGCAACATCAAACACATTCTGCTGACCAAGTCTGCTTGCGGTTGAATCAGTCCGGCAAACAACATCGTACGTGATGGGCCACAATTCTTAACTACAGTGTGCTTTAGAAGAAAAAAAAACCCCTCAAGAAGTGACAAATCAACCCTTTCCGCCCCGTGCGCCATACACGTGAGCCGCGCTTAAACACATACACGGGCACACACACACACACGCGGAGCTGTTCTGCAGATGCGGCGTTTTGACAGTTTGACGTTTCTTGCTGTCACACTCACACACCCCGGCGCACACGTTGTTTGCAGCATATGTGGTGAGACGATGTGGAAGAGAAACTGCCATTTATGCTCTCGTTTCGGGTGAAAAAAAGGTTGGCTAGGAAAACTAGAGCATGGACAACATAGAGAGCGCCTGAGAGAGAGAAAGAGAAAAGAAGAGAGCGGGCAAAGTGTGACTCTCCGGGTTTTTTTTTACGGTTTTGCGGAAGTGTGTTTTAGTGCGTTGAAAAACTAGTGTTGAAAATTATGTGTTCAGTTCGAGCGTTTATGCTGCAAATTGTGGTACGGTGGTTAGAAAATGTTTTAAGCCCTTTCAGAATGTTTTCTCTTTCCCTTTAAACGGTTGTAAAATGGTGCAGCATGAGGCAGAAAGTTCCCCAATCACCTCACCACGTTGCTCCGTATCGATCGCACGATTGCCTACCTTTAGGCTGAAATCAGTGACCATCAGCAGCTCCATCAGTTTTCACGGGGAAAGGAGCAGCTCACCAATCGTTTTTCCTGCTGGGGCTGCTGCTGAAACCAATCGGTGTGCTACAAACAGTCGGAAAGGATATTATTGTGTGTTTAGAGGGAAAAAACCAAAAAAAACAAAACGCCCCGTAATTGCAAAGCACCGTACCGTGGGCTTTAAAAAATCGATCCAAACGTATCGTACGATAAGGCTAGGAGTGAAACAGCAGACCGGGACCAGGTCATCCTGTCGCTCCCGAACACGTCGCTCCCGTGTATGTGTATGTGTTTCTGTGTGTATGTGTATGAATGTGTCAGTCGACTTAAAATGTGGCCAGTTAGGACCACCCCCGATCGGGACGTGCTGACGAGCGTTTGTAATTCAATTATGCTATATGTATGTGCACAGAAGCAACCCGGAAAACAAAAATACGGCGACCGCTCAACAACAATGTTTTGCCGTTGGACGGAAAACTCGCACAATTACATAATTGAATTGGGGCTGCCGTTTGGCATGCTGCTGGCCGGTGGAGCGGTGTACGTGTATTTTTTTTTTCTTCTCTCCGCTGCAAAAGCATACGATTTTACACGTCTTACGCGCCCAGACGCGTTTATCAGCTGCGGAGAGCCGGTCGGATCGGGAAGGGAGAGATACTTATAAATAAGTCATCCGAGGAATATATCCCAGTTCGTGCGTGCGTATGTGTGTATTTGTGTTCTAAAATCGTGTGGCAGATATGCGAAAAACAGATGAAAAAAGGTCATCAGACAGAGAGAGATAGAGAGCGAGAGAGAGAGGAGTGCCGAAACTCGTCAAAAAGACAGCAGCATCTAAAAGCATGTTTTGTGATTGCGAAGAGCGGCTTAAGCAAACAATTCGAAAAATGTCGCGAAAGTCGTGAAATTCCTTTAACCCCGTTCGATTCCACACCGAAGAAACCGTTGCAGAAGGCAACGGTGGAACTGTTCCGATTTTAAAAATAATCTTTCTCGCAATAAACCTTTTCTAAAGTAAAGCCGCCCTTCGATTGCACTACAGATAGTGGAAATTATCCTTCAAAGTACCTTCACGATCATGGCAACTATTGCGGTAGTTGCCCATAGCAACAGTCGAGCTGTCGAAATAGTTGGTCGAGAGAATCCTTTTTAGCATACGTCGCGTGCTGCTGTGCGGATTGCCGATAAAACGAAAAAATGTTTTATTTATGGCTGTTTACGTACTCCCCCCTCGCCCCCTCCCCAATCCTTCCCTTTCAGACACTGGAAAACGTCTTTTGAAACAGTTTTTGGATCAACGGGAACCTTGGCTAGTGATGGCGTGATTGTTCAGTGGCAAACACTTCTATTCTCCATCGCCAGAAATTACATATCATTAAACGCGGGTGAAGCGCATGTTCGTGCATATTTTCTACTGTGCACACAGAGCACAGGCAGAAGTAAAGGTCGTACGATCGATACGATTGATAATGAATAAACCGGTTGTATCAGTTCCCATGGTCGGTGGAGAATCCTGTTAGAAGTAACAGTGGTCAGTGTGTAGGGGGCAGGGCTACTATCATCACAACCACCAACGCTTTTTTAGTATGATATCATATGCAAAATTTGCTGAATTTGGACTCAAATCTTTGCCTCATTGGCAAGGTTATACTGCGAAATGAGAGGATGGAGATAACATTATTTTGTTGAATCTTTGGAACACGTAAAACCCCTTTTTGGAGCTGACTTGCTGATATGCAGCATTTTATGGTTGGGACTAGTGATGGGAATTTCGTTTCGAACCTACTAGGTACGTTACGCTCCATAAAAAAAAAACAATCGAAGTTTGGTTCAAATAAAATCAGAAAGTTTTTTTGTTTTGCACCTACATGATGTAAGTCCAAATGAAGATTAAAAATTAAACTCTCATTCAAGAACGAAGGCAATGCTCATGTTACATGTTACACAATACTACAATTGTTTTAACATGCAAGGCAAAAACGATTAAAACGAACATGTACACGTATACGCGTAATAATAACGATTTGGTAAGATTGATACGGCCTGATTACTTCAAAAGTTCTGTAGTAACCGCCAGGCTGTATATTACTTTGTTGATGATATGAACCGCAAACAAAATTCAAATATTGGATTTTGATTGATTGAAATGTATGGATTGTTCCGTACCTACTGCATAAACTCTAAAATAGTATTATTCCGTGTATTCAGAATTTTCCATGATTTCAGACCTCAGACCCGTCAAATATGCTGCATCACATTTTTTAGTAACAAGGATATTAACCAATGTTGAGTTCTTTAAATTCTACAGCCATTCGCTTTTTTTTTATTTTTATAGAGGCTTAGGCCATTTAGGCTAACATTCGCCTCTACAGCACTTCGCTCTTGAAATAGGTTCAAGAAAAATTGCTTTTAGTCCAGCCTTACTGAAGACATAAAGGATCTAGGGCTTTCTGTGACTTTTCGTACTTACTACCATAGACAAGTCACACCTGATGATGATAAACGGCGCAAAGCAGGGAATCGATCTACTATAAAGTAGCTTTTTAAAGGATGTCAAATTTGAACAATGTCAGAAATAGGGCAGCGAAAAAACGCTAAAACAGATTGATTATGATTTCCTCTTGAAAAAGCTATAACGAACCTACTTCGGTTCGTTTCGTTACTTTCCGTACTGAAACTGGTTCCATACCGTTCCAAAGAGGAAAAAAAACTGAAACTTTCCCATCACTAGTTAGAACACACTGCTTATGGCCGGCTAAGAACCGTTTATAGCAACCGTCAACACACCGCAACCGGCCACGATGATGAGGCGGAATTTCGTCACATTGAGGAATCTCCCACCCCTCGTGTACGTACGTACGTACGTGGCCTGCATGTTTAAGATTCTTTATTCGCCACTATTAACTGTCTTTAATCGCGTGTACCAACTGGAAGTGATCGCGCGATGTATGCCTTTAGTGGCGCAACAAAGACTTGGTCGTCTAGTTCTCGCGCACGCGATAAAGCGTCCTCATGGCTGCGTTGCGTTCTCACTTACGCAGACAATTAGAGTGTCCCCACTGACGAATCCGATCCAGCAGTGCGCCGATCCTTTGAGGCGGCGATCGCGGACGCGCAGTACACGATCGACTGTTGCTGTGTTGCGACTCAAAATCGTCACTAAAACCGGTGCGTGGCTGTTGCTGCGGTGCTGATTGGAACATAGGCATTGGGTGTGATAAGCGCAAGTGGGTTAATGAGTGTTATCTTGCTTTCTTACATTTCGCAGTGATCTCTGCTCTGTGAGCAATAGGCGTGTGTAAGCGTGTGGCGAGTGTTGCTCAGTGAGAAATCATGTAAAATGTGTCTGTAAAGCCACTGTGAGAGACTGAACGAGCTGAGCGTGAGTGAGCCTGTGCTGTTTTGGTAGTGTGCCAGTGTAGGTGCAGGAGAGTGTGAGAGAAATTGTAATCAGTTTCCCCCCCCCGAACCGAGCCCAAGCGAAAGAAACATGCTACCCACCACCACAGCACTACCCAGCATGGTTGCAGTTGCACTACGACGACTTTGAGCGTGTGTCTGCCAATTGCACAAAAGCCTTGTAGGAGCGCAGTAATCGACGTGGTGCAGCCCTCTCGGTGGTGTGCGAAAAGGAAACAAAAAAGAAATTGTATCGCCTTGTTTGTGGCGCGTGAAATTTAAAATAAGACAACGGTCGGCAGACGCAAGACGTCAGTACGTCAGTGCAAGTGTCACCAGCAAGCAGCTGTTGCGTTCTCCAGCCCGGCTCTTTGTGTCCAGCCCACCAGCAACAGAAAACTCCCTCTCGGGCAAGTGAATAACCGGTCTCGCGTTTTCGCTCTCGGGAAAAGGAAAATCCAGCAAAGTGAACCGGGCCTGGTTAGGGCAGGGCAGGACTGTTCGAAAGTGTGCATTATCATCCCTTTGTTTTGGGGCCCTTGGAGCTACTGGAGGGCCGGTGACACAGCTCGGTGAAAGTGAATGTTCTTAGTACCGAGTAGTTTACTGGCGTGGTTGAAATCAGCAAAGACTACCATCATGTCCAACGCGACGGGATTTCGTAAGTATTTTTCAAATAAACACTTTTTGGCTAGCCATTTCTTTTTATTTTCCAGTAGTTTTGTCGACTTTCTTGCAAAAAAATTGTAGATTACATTAATATGTTGATGTCTGAGTATGAAACGTAGAACTGACTGTTTTGCTATAGGTAAACCATAGTCATAGATAGTTTATCTCTTTCGAGGTTATGCTGAGCTTGTTTTTAAGGGCTGTTACTCTCAATAGTAAAACCCTGCTACACCCTACTAATTTCATCAATTTTAAAAACGATTTAACCATTTTTTTCCAAAATAAAATAAAAGAAAGTAAAAAGATTGAAACACGAAAAACCAATAAAACAAGTAAAAAATAAAAACAGAAAAAAGATTAGAAAAACATGACACAAAAAGCTGTCTGATTACAGTGGAACTTCACACAACAAGCTCCCGTTTCAAGTACAAGTTTTTCAAGCAAAGCACAAATCTTAATCCTCCTATCTCACAAACGAAGTCACTTGTAAAAAGCAAAATATGAAATATCTTTCTTCATAAAAATGAAAAATTCTTAATTATTATAATTGCTTAATGAGGTGACAGTTTCGATATTAAAATGTATTTATGTAAAGCAGCTATAGGCAAAAAGATGTTCGTAGTGTAGACCTCGAGCACGTTGTATGCATCTGAAGGTCTTTCTGCACGTCTTTTGGTTCCTTTGCTGTATATTATTAATCTTGAAAATGAGAACTTCAATATTTTAAAGTATGTAATAGATAGACTTTCAATTTTTGATGTTACCATTTATTATATGGAACAGTTATTCACGCTAAAACTATTTTTTTGTACAACGAGTGTATTACTAGAACATCTGCTACAGAAATCTGCTACACTTTTCAATCTAAGATTACGTCTACCATGCTCCGTTTGTCCGTATGGACGGCGAGCTCGATTCTTTATAAAACATTGCTGTCATTGTAGCAATTTTTCACGTACGGAGCCAAAACTCCTTCGAAACATCTTTCCCTCTAAAACGATTGAGAGTGTTCCGCCACAGTTGGTCAGTGTGATCAGCAGAATATTTAAGAATATATGAATCATCAGATTCTTTGAGTACTGGAACGAAAAAAGGACGACCAAGATTAACCCGTTGCAAAAGGTTCCTGGAGGATCTTTAAAGTGCACGAAAACCTTAAACCAATAATTAAAACAATGAAGCTGAAATTTTAACAGAAATAAACAGGTTAGTCCATCCACCTGTCACAGACTTCTTGGAGTTAAAAAATTTCTAGACAGGTAATAAGAAGATGATCTGAAATAAATGTTTTGCTACCTTCAAGATTTACTGTGAGGTGAAGATCCGATCTTTGGTCGATTTTCTGTCCTATTTCTCCTCAATTTCAATTTTCTCCTTAGACAAGTAGATCCTGAAAGAGAACGACAATGATCTTGTCTCCTTGGACAAGTCGATCCTGATAGAGAACGGCAATGAACTCCCATCTTGTATATCAAGGGTTGGGTTTTTTTTCAATGCTTGGAGATGCTTGCTAAACTGTTATCGTTTTAAGCCTTCGCTGTGAAACTAACATGAATGGAGCCTTTTCCACACGTCTTGTGCACGTGCTCCACGCACAAGGATTCCCACACATAAGCTGGAAGATGAAAGATAGACACTAAATCAAGGGCTTAGACGCGTTTCGGGAAGCTCATGTAAGACGTCACAAAGCGTCTCCTTCAGCCTGGATAGCGATTAGAGCTATAAACAAATATAAAACAAAACGCTTGACAACGTACCGCGTACTAGCGGTTACCGTCACCAAAGGAAGTGGGATTAATTAAACCATAAAAACGTGCCGATTAAATAAGCGAAGGTATGGATCGCTAGAGTAGAGTAGAAATCAATGCCACCAACACACGTTCAATGGAGCGGAGACACGGGGACGTGGACATGAAATTTCTTTCACTGACGCATGAGAACGACATTTATCGCGCTCCGTACTTTATCATTTCTTTATTTCACTCTTCATTGGAGTTGGTTTTGTTACGTAAAGCTGTTTCTATTTCAGTTCGTCACCTTACGATTTTTGGTGGAATGAGTGGTAGCTATTACAAAATCAGCACCATCATCCTTTCAGCTCACAATGAGCCTGATTTCGGAATTAAGTTTTAAGTCTGATAAACCCACCAAACCGCACCGTACCCGATCGCTTAGTGCAATGCACGAGCAAACAATCATTGCTGACCGGGCGCTATGCTATCAGCAAGGTCAAGGATTTGATGGAGCGATGTTTCGGGATGTTCATTAAAATGCGTTTACGATAGCGAAATGGTGGCGGTGGGGTGTTGAGCTAATGTAAAAATAATGGACGCGACCGATAGGTTTAATTGTTCTCGGCACAGAAAGCTCGTTCGTTGAATAACCATGATTGGTATGCGTTCTTTAATAGTGTTTGCGATCGAGGGAGTGATTGATATTCGGAATCTTTGGCGGTTTGCTGAATGGACGAGTGAGCAAAAGGCAGAAATTTGTATTTCCATTGCGTAGAATGGACGTGTTGGGTGACAGAGTAAATAAAGAATTAATTGTGCCCAGAAGGTTGGGGTTAGAACGTCGTTAATGGACCAGTAAATTGTTTTTGTGCCCTAGGCATTCTATTTGCTAAATAAGTCTAGCGTAATGTTGACAGATAACTCTCACAATTTATCAATATCAAAACTGGAAATTTACTAACAAAATTACGATTACTTTTACGTTAAACTTCAAACTATTTTATTTACTATTTTATGTGCAAAAAGAGTCTTGCATGGAACGCTTCAGAAATGCTGCAGGGTGTGCTATAAGGTCTGATGCAACTAAAAATGAATCAAAAACTGATAATACAATATGTGCTTTTTTAATTCAGTTCCTATACAAGCAATATTTATTGAGAACCTTTTGAACACATCAGCTGGGACCTAACGTTTTAATTTCTCAGATGCAACTTTTAGGTTTAGGGCAAACATCTCACTATATTTTTCCAAGCGTTTCAGTAAAAAAACTGAGTATAGAAACTGAGGACTTAGTGTCGAAAAGCTACTTTCATAAGCACTGATCATTTACATAGTCCATTAGGCCGTCTTTTCTCATCTGGTTTGAAGTCAGAATATTATTTTTAGTGTTTTAGCTTTTTTAATTCCTTAAAGCTCGTTTTCTTTATTCCATAGCAATGGCCAGTTCTTAATCCTCTTTAAAAAGCTATTAATAATTTTGAAATGTTAGGTGTACATCTCCTTTATATTTATTCTATTATTATCTTTAATTTAACGCCACCATCCTTCATGGCTTCTCATCAAACCATTAAATTCATTATTCCTGAAATTTGTGACAAAACGTTATAAAGCAAGTGCAAAAACAGATATCTCCCACAATAATCGAAGAAAAAAGTTAAACTGTTTGCCTCAAATTCAATACGTCATATGCCTCGACATCTCAAGAATTCCAAAATTCCCTAGGTAGTGACACATTTTTCATTTTACATCAGCTGTTTGCGCTCATGCTAAATTGAATTAATAAAAAATATACGTTAAATCGCAAATTCAAGGTTTAAATCCATTACAGGCTGTAACAGTTCATAATTCAAAGAAGAACATGATGTGTTTCGGATCATAATTTAATCGTTATATCTCCTGATGTAAATTAATTAGTTCTTGATAAAAAGACCAGTTGAAAGTCTTTTATAAGAATAGAGCAACGTACAAAAGCGTTAGGTTCGGTAGTCTAAGTCGTAACAGCAGAGGCAAGTCATATTCAACCCGACGTTGTATCGATTCCCGTTCGGGCCTTTCATACGCAGGAGAATACTTTTCTGCTCTATGAGTACACTAAGTCACAGAGCCAAAACACATTAGTGATCTGGTTGGCCTTGACCTTGATCACAACCTTGCCTTTTGTACCACACAAATTAGCAAACGTTTCTTTTGGCCATCTTTCCCAACAAATTCCTATCCACTACTCTTGTTTTTGAATGTTTTAAGTTGAGTAAATTATTTTATTTTAATGAAAATAATAACCATTTTTCACTTGCTACAGAAAAACTTGTCTCAAATATAAAAGCTTTAAACATTTACAAATCAAAACTCTTCCCAGGGAAACGATATAGAAGCTAATAATTAATCTCTCTTAACGTGATCTGTTTGTGTGACCCAACATTAACCCTTCTAAATCATTTTGCATCGTTTGTTGTTCGAATCGTTAATTTTGACGTCAATCAAGCACCATTCTCACAACATTGCAATCTTCTAGCATGTTTACCAAAACCCATAACCCGCCGTATGCCATAAATCGATCGTACGCAGGATGAAAGTCCTCTCGGTTGTGTCAATAATCCGTTCATCAACAAGCCACCACTACCCCTCCTCACCCCTCGCATCACTCACCAAAGTGTCAAACGTACGTGTGCGCCAATCGTTATCGAATAGGACAAACGCACAGCAAGGCGCTTGTAAACATCGGATGGCCGGGATACCGGACGGTACCCGATCGTTCACCTCGTGCATTATTATAACTGTCCCTCCCCAAGGCGCACACCGATCTGTCACCAATTTTCCCGAAACCCCGCCGCATTGGCGTCTGCGCACTGTCCTCGAGATCTCAGGAGAGTATGCAAACGGCAGCGGGAAAACGGTCGAACCGGCAATCGGCAGCGGAAACCATGCGTAAAGTCCGCCCGCCCGGTCACTAATCGATCCACCCCCGGGCACACGATGGGGCTCGAGGGCAATGTCAGGTACTGGCTTACCTGTTGCGGTTGGTGAGGCTTGTGGTAGTAATTAGAAGCGCTCGTTGCAGGAGGGGACAAGGGTTGAAAATTTTGTACTGCTGTAATCATGAAAAATTACTACCCTTATCTTTGCCCGCTCACACACTATGGTGCGCCCCTAAGCACTATGATGGGGTCGGTCCGTTGAGGAGGAAGTGCTGAAGAGTGGCCGTTCCTCGCCGCTGACAGTGCCGTCTCCTCTTCTCCACGGCACGATTACCCAAGAGCTTAGAGAAGTGCCAGACGCATGCACGACTCGCTAGACGCAAACGCCGGACTCGTGGTGGCAGTACGCAACAGTCAGTACTCAGCTGCTGGTGCGGTATTTTGTGTGGCACACTGTGCAAAAAAAAAGCACCCCATCCGTAGTGTGCTCACTCTGTGAACTCTCTGCCTCTGTTTGTGTGGAGTTTCGTGTGTGATATTTAGGTGTAAATTTTTATGTGATTTTCCCTCCCGGGGTTTGTGTGCTACATTTCCCTCTACCACGGTTCGGCTCCAAGCCGGCAGCAGCTGTGATCATCCATCCCTCCTCTGTGGCCTCCGTAGACTACCCTCACGATCACGATCGCGAATACTCACCCAGTCTCTCACTCACCCTTTTGTCTCTCTCTTTGCTAGAGCGTTGAATTGAGAGGGTGGTTTCTCAGAAAGTAGCAAATTGCTCTAACCAAGTGAAAGTAAACACAGTGTGCGCAACAGAGAGCCGAAACAACCTCGCTGTTAGAGGGATAAAGAAAGAGGAAAGTTTCAAAAAAAAACAACCAGGAAGAGAAGCGATCGCGATCAGCTCCAACAATGTTAAAGTTCATCAAAACCTGCGGTAAAGATCATTTTGCTGCGTCTGTTCAGTGTTTCTTCTCGTTCTTGTGCTTGTTTTTCTATTTTAATTATAAGTTGTTGTACGTTGTGTGGTGTTTAGAGTTGTGGCGGCAGAAGAGTGATACACGTCGAGAGAAAGTCTCTGAGATCATTACTTTGTTAGGTGTTTATAGGCATCCATCCTCTCGCTCTCTCTCTCTCTCTCTCTCTCTCTCTCTCTCTCTCTCTCTTTCTCTCTCTCTCTCTCTGCACGCGTGTGAAGTTTTATGTAAACATTTCATATTCTAAGTAAAAAACAAAATAAGACAAGCGGTTGTAAGCTATTCAACCGGCTTTACTGCACCTTTGCCCCTTACTCGGGTCCAGAGTGGAGTCACGTGTAAAAACCGGCCTTACCGGGTAAAAAGACGCCGGTAGCCTAGTTGTTGACACGTTGCATACGCGTCTTATTGGAAGTCGATCACAGGGTCGCACGAGCCGGACATCGATTAGGAAGTTGTTAATCGTTGGGAGCTGCACCGCACGACCACCAGCCTCTCGTTCCACTGATGGCTGGTCCAATCTGATTGCAAACATGTCACACTTGATACGGGGGTGAATGTTGAGGTTGAGCATGGAGGCACTCCTTCGTTCGATTTAGGTGTGATTTTGTGCGACTCACAAATGGCTTGCGTATAAAGGAATATAAAAATGAAACGTCACGATGGGTTGTGCTGGCGTTATATTTTCCTTCCTCCAACCTGGACGATAACGTAACGACCACCGGGGTATGGGAGTGGTTTGATAAGGGAACAAAAAATAGAAACCACTTTTCGGATGGTCACCTTTGGATGGCTTAACAATAAAAGTGTTCCCATGATAAGGGAGGAAAATTGTGTTGCTCTCGTACGTGTGGTGTTGATATGTGAAGTTTTTGTATTGCTGTGAAGGTATATGTTGTTATCCGATATGACTTTTTTCTTGATGGGGTTGATAAATTGCACCACAAGGTTATTTATTACCTTGTTACCTAACGCAGAAGTATGGGTTGAGCATAGTTTGAAAATAAGAGTGATAACGGACAGCATTACCAATATATTTTTATCAGAATACTTTATCATGATTCTGCTCTGATTTTAATATTGGAAGAATGCAAGACTACCAGAATGAATTTTCGTATTGCATTGCTCCTCTATTCTAAGCATAACGACTGGTTTTTTGTATGAATTTGTAATAATCTTTTGTAAATTTACAATATTTTCTTATAGCTTATAGCTTACTTGTTTTACAAAATATTTTAATATCGTAATATTCTCATAAGAAACGTGATGAACGATTAGCTACCCTCATTAATATTTAGGATTAATTCTTTCTTTTTATAATTGTATAGTCATGAATTTTGATAAATATCTTGTAGTACCAATAGAAGAAAAATTATCAATTTTCAATTTCAACAGCTTGGAAATTGTAAAACATAACTAATTAATTTGTATAATTTTCGATGAAATATTCAAATAACTAAATGAAAAGAAAAACACACAATCATCAGCCTATATTTGGCATCTTTTCTCAGACAAATTAAGAGTCAGCGATGCCGTAGTCACTCTTATAAATTCCTTCAATTAATAACAAATAGATTTAATAATTCATTTGTAACAATTAACATTTTCCAAGCAATCAGCGCATTGTTTTCAAGGCTAAGATTCAAATGGTTTGTGATATTTGTAGTAACTGTATAATGTTACCACCATTTGAGACAACAATCAATAAAAATTATTTCAGCCCAAGTAGAAAAGTAGCTTCTAAATTTGTTGCGGAAACACGCACTGAGAGTTTTTTCTTTTGAACCCAGATTATATTTTCTCAGAAAAATATGATATTAAGATAATTTGGAATCATAATTTATACGCAAATTGTTTGATAACTGTTGCTGTAACAAATACATATAAAACCAATCAAGTTTTCCCTCGTGCATCAAGCAATATTCCAGCCACAAAAATTATATTTTGTTTTTTTTTTCATACGCATCTCCAGTGAATCTCTTGTAACACAGCCGTTAAACTTAAAACACCGTATTTTTCAATCTATTTTTTATTTCCGTTTCATCGTTTTATCTGTGATTTTAATTTTGAGTGGTATAAAAACGTAATCATCATTTTTATGATTTAGGAATGTCGTTAATAACTGTACTCATTTTGCTCCGATTATCCATATCCTTAGTAGCTTCCTATTTATTGTGAAACTATTACTTAAAACATTTTTCATTTAAATATTTTATTAACTGTTATTCATTATCGCAACAATATTGCTGCATTTTTTTTTAAATTTAATAAATGGGATCACATACCATTCATAGTAAATGAGTTCACCATACCAACCCCTCGAAGGGTTTGTGTCTTCGCTACGTTCCATTCTGTTTCATGTAGTTGCATACTTTTAGGCGCATAACCCATTATGTCGACATTCTTACGTTTTCATCGACGTTTATCTCCGCACTAATCGTCCGTTTTTCTTTCCCCCCGTTTTCTTGCGACAGTTGACGAAATCGAGGAGAACCTGCAGTACGTCGGCGGTACGACCGGTGCGGTCGCGTTGACCGCTGCAGCCGCCGCCGCCGCCTACTACCTATCGACCAGACCCGTACCGGAGAAACCGCTAGTGCCTCTAGATAACCAATGTCCAATCGAACCCGTAAGTAGCATTCAGCAGCCGGGTGGCGTCTCGCCGTTACCGTCATACCGAAAAGCACATGATCATACCGATGACGTCGTCACCCGATGATGGGTGGTGCCCTGTGAACGATGGTGAAGACGCCCTGTACCGCACGGTGTCCGTGCCGGTTGGCGTCGTCACTTGTGGCCAACGCGGTGTCATCATCGGTAGCCAAAAGGGGCGAATCATAAATAGATTGCCACCGTAATGCCTGTCAGAGCGTGGCTGGCGTGTGTGCGTGTGTGTGTGTGTGATTGGGGAGGTGTTATTTGCGTTGTTGTTTCGGAAAAATCTGCTATCAGCTAAGAATAGCGCCAAGAAAAAGGTGCAGAAATGTACGAACACGCAGCAGTAGTAGAATAGCAGCCAGAAGAGGAAGCTTGTTAAGAAGCAGTCGAGCACACCCCGCCGCTGGGCTGACTGTTGTTCGGTGGAAAATGTTTAGAGTTATACTCGGCAAACCATACGCGTTGCCGACGGGTGGGAACGTCTGCTTGAATGGTTGTTAAATTAATGAGCCTCTTTAACCCTAACTGCTTCCAATGAAACGGGAGTCAGATAGTAACCGGCTGGCATTAAGCGCTCGCTCCCGCCCTGAACACCACACTCGTTTGTTTGCTTCTTTCAACGACCTCAACCGATTAAACAACGTGAACGTCTCGAGGGGTTTTCCTCGCGCCCAGTGCGAAACAAACTAAACGTTCAGGAACGTCTGGAGACTACACTTTTTTCCCTTCTTTTCCACTGCACATCATCGATTGGGAAATCTCGCGGCTATCAGGAAGGTAGCACAGGACGGAAGCAGCAATCAAATATTTACGTCGAGGCGCGTGAGCGTCATGCACCGATGGGAAGTGCTGTGTAACATCTGGAACCGACGAAAGGTTTGGCTGATGAAAACCTTTGCTTTCTTTCACACATGTGCAAAGACACACGGGCAGAGTGCAGAGGAGGAAGAACGATAATGTGTTGATCCTATTAATTCGTTTATAAATACTCATAAACCGTTGAAGCTCCACATGCAGCAGCAAGCACGCAATGAATTGACGTTGTTGCAAATTTTCATCATGTTTGGTTAGGAGAAGCAATGTGTTTGCGTTTGGTTCCTAACAAACGTTCCAATCTCTATTGAAATAAAAACCATTTTCATTCAGAAAATGGATACATTTGGGTTGGGCGTACTTTTATTTCGGCTCTGCAAATAATTGTTCCAAAGCGGCTCAAATGATGGTTATTTATTGAGCGTCGAATTTATATTCCGTGTTGAGAGGTGCTCAATACGAGGTGTTAGGTGAATCGTACCAGATGGTGATGGTATAATCGATATTACGCTTTTAAATGCTGGGAAACCTTCACAGCCTTGACAGCGACCATGAGGATTCTGTGAGTGCTGTAAGCGATGAGGTCTATCAGGATCTTTGGCGTTGATGCGTAATGAGAACTAGTTGAAAAAAAGAACTGGATAAGCTTTGCTATAAGGTTTTCATAAAGCATCAAAACTCCTGCATTATTTTTTAAATTAAAATTAAACTATCAAATGCGTTTAATAAACTATTCTGTTACATACATTTAGGCGCTCAGTAGCGGACCAGCGTGTCTATAGAAAACGATAGTTTAATTACACAATGGAGCGCCGTTTATCCGGGTACTTATTATCCGGCTGTTTGTTTATCCGTGCAAATGACAATTTTGCTTGTCGTAAGGGATGTTTTTATATTGGAAATAATTGCTAGACCATTTTAAAATAATACTTTACAGCAATGAGACAGACCTTCATTATTAAAAAATAGGCTTGTATTTCCAAATCAGTCTAAAAAAAAAAATAAAGGTACTTTCAAGCCAAATTTCCCTTTTAGCCGTGATTTTAAATTGCCATGCTCTAGTCCTAAAACTAATTACGTTGACTAATCGACGCTCCCCTGTAATTCCACTCGAAGATGATTTCACCTCTACTCTATTTCACAAAACTGATCACATGTGTCTGCTACAAAGCGAAATAGTTGTAATTTAATAATGCATTACATCATCTCCTTGCGTATGCCTTAGCGATATGTGATCGTATACAACTCCACGCACTGTCTACGTTACTCCAACACTCATCCAGCTCCTTCCACCCATAGATCATAGGCGTACTGACGTGCACTTAAAGAGCACATTCCAAAGCAAGAGCGCCCGCCCGGCTTCAAGTGTCGTCTGCGCTAATTCATCCTCCCCCAAAAACCAGGTTAGGAAGGAAAATCCTCTTTTGTGTAGCGGATCATGAAGATGATGATGAGGGATGATGTGATGACCGAGAAAAATGCCGGTCCTCGACGTCTGCGCGTGTGTATCGCGCAGGAGCAAAGACGCTTAACGGCCACCTTTGGCACGGTTGGTGCGGCGGCCCGTTTGGTCAGTGAACTAGAAGACTTGGTCGTCGGTGGACGTCGGTGCGTCTTGAGTTTCTGCTAACGGTGTTCGCGATCGCGCTACTGTGCCCTTAACATTGGGCCCCCCCTTTTACGTACGGTTCCGTTTTGCGGTCTGCGGTCGAGTGTAACAAAAGGATAAAAATAAATATCTGTGTCTCTGCGCCAAAAGTAAAGCAAACGTAGAAAAAAGGGAAGGAGTAAAGCGTTTCGTTTGAAGTGTTTTGAGATCGTCTCGTTAGAACGATCCGTACTGTTTAGGAATTGTGTGTAGTTTCGTTTTTCTCCCCCAAGTGCACAATTAACAAAGAGAAAAGATCCCAAAAGGTATAGAGGAATTAAAAAGCATTTTTTATGAATTGTTACCAAAATAATCGACAAAAATTAAAATATCCCTGCAGGGTCGCTATAGTGCGCCGTATTGCGATGCCATTTGGATCACTAGTTTTGTGACATTTTCACTAAATTGTGTGTTGTGCGATGGTGTGCTGCTTAGCGGTTTAAAATAGCAGCCAAAGAAAATTACAGCCAAGCACTGGCTTGGAAAAGGGGTGTGTTGAGTACGGTACAACACGATTAAGTCTTGAGCGATTGTGGATCATCAAGATCACTAGTTTTCAGAGTGTGTGTGTGTTGGAGGGGGATGGAAGAGAGCAGGGGCTAAAAATTATTATGATCCACCCCTGCGACCGTGCGCTTGTGTTCGTCGTCGTCCCTTGTGGTGCGGTACGATGAGATGATGTACGTTCGGTTCGGTCGAAAATATTAGCTCAAGGATTATAAGTAGAAGCAAGCAAGCATCCCTACCGTGTGAGCGCTGTGAATTGTAAGGAGTTTAATCTTACGCGAATACGCCTGTTACAAACAGTGCCCCATCGGTGCAGTGAAACGTGTGAGGAAGGGGTGTGTGTGTGTGTGAGTGAGTGTGGAGAAGAGAGACAAACAAACGGGACGGCCACAAAATGTCATGCTGTGGTTCCCAGGAACCGATCCGGTTACCGATAAATCCCAGCTTTCAGAGCGACATCCTGAAGGTAATGTCGATCGTCGAATGATGGCCGTGCGCATGCACTGTCGTGGATTTAGAATTTCAAGATTTCTTTGTGAAATGAGGCGTATATAGAACACCAGCTGGGTTTTGAGTTTAGTTAGGGTCCAAATGTTTTGAGTAACCATTACTACATTTAGTTTTAATTTCATGTTCTGGGAGAACTTCAGTTTAGTATGCTGTCCTCCAATTCCAAACATGACAGAAAATGAATAATCTGACGCATAATTGTAAACTTCTAATTGGACAGTTGGCATTCTACCTTATACTAATTGGGTAACTGAACATAGCAATTATAGCATGATTAAATTATAGCATCTATATCATGGAAAGTTTATGCTCTTCTTCAAGACCTAATGCTGTGTGAAAAAAAGAATAGTTTAGTGCATTGAAGAAATGGTTGACTCTTTTATGGAAAAACTCTCAATATAGCAGAATTTTTACCAGGGCCAAAACATCTATCAGAGACCATCCATTTTAACCGATCAGAACTAGGCCCACGATATAAAAGAAAATATGAAACTTTATCTAAGAGTGCAACTTTTTCGATTGTCTCTAAAAACCACTCCTTTAAATCTCCACAGGATCTCAATAGGAAACCTCAACAAAGAAGCTTAGATGCTTTAGACATTGTTGTAATTGTCCAGGAACGTTTATATGATAATAAAAAAAAATCATTTTTGTACCTATTCTACGTTTAGGTTTTAGTCTTGTACTAATAATTTCCGGAGAGGGCTTCAGGATGGTGAATTTAATAATGCATTTCAATAGTATGCATTATCATAGGTGAATAAAGCTTGCTGCTAATGTCACCTTTACTCGGTCTGGATCTTTTGTTATTCTCATAATAAAATTGGTCATTTAAGCCGCTTTGCAATTGATATGAAATATAAAAGCGTGAAACAACTCGTACCAAAGTTTACGACTTTCCATGGCCTTTTCAATTCCCTCATTGGTTATCATAATTTCTTGCAAATGCAACAACAGAACCATTATACATAACGATGTCGTTTGAAACATATTTACCGTTCCTCGAATAAAACATGTTTACTCTCTGCAAACATCATACCGTAACTAAGTTAAACTCATACAAACGCATTCCTACCTGTTGCTTTACTACCACACACCTCCAATCCGGAGCGCTATTAATCGATCGGAACATAACGATCACGCTCAAGTGGAACATTTTTTTTAGAAACGCTTGATTTTCCTGCTTTCGTAGTAGAATTCTTTGAGGAGATCTTTTTCATTTAGTACCGCTGACGCACATTCGTCCAGCGAGGAACGGAAATGCTTTTAGTAGAAGCCAAAGAAAAAGTGCAACTTTGCCTGCAACACAAAACCGTCCCCAAGCTGGTGAAAAATAATCGAAACCATATTTTTGGCCTGCTGCGTTACACCCGGGCGGTGTAGCCGACTGTTTCGACAAAGTTCTGTTGGTGCGTGGAAAATTTATGAAGGAAAACTCACTCCCCCGTCAATTCTGTCATCTGGCGCGTTATTTTGTGTGGCCGGGCTGGGGGGAGGGGGTGTTTGGGGATGGGATATTGTCATGTGATGCACATTTATGACCGGAACAGCCGGCTCATGGATGCGGATAATTAAACTTTTCGGATTAATGTAGCTTGCTCAAGGTTGGCGATTTGTTCTGTGTGATGAAAGCAATCATTAGTCCGTGTGTGTGTGTTGGCACATTTAAACACGGTTTTTGCGTTTTGTTTGTTTAAAAAGTGCACTTTCGAAATGTGTTTAGAATTGTGTCGGAAATGTGAGTTGTGTGTAAGCAATGCGAAGGTGTCTCTATTTAACAACCCTTTTTTCGAAACGCAAATAGTAAGTAGCTAATGATCATTTCGCGGCAGCTATCTATCGTCCTTCAAACCCATTGCTCGTATCGTATTACCTAGCCGGGTGTGTAACAGAAACCAAATGGTGTTTTGGCACCGTACTGTTTGGGTAGGGTAATTAACAGATCATGTTTTTCGTACACACAAATAAGCGGAACGGCTATTTGCTACTTGTATTTCATGGCACAAATAGAAATTAGGTTTAATGATTGGGCGTGGAAGTGTGTTACAATACCACGCCGGATTTTTGGTTAACGCTATTGGATGTCGTGGAGGTGGATGTGAATGTTACTTTGTTTGGTGATCAAAAATAGAAAACACATTATTAAATGCGTGGTTTTGTCATTACCGTTTGCTCTCCTAGCCGAGTTTGTTTGATTGTGATCGAGTTGGCAAAACAAACCTATTAGCAATGAAATTAATTTATCATTTCAATTGCCTTTTGTTAGCCATTACTCATCTTTACCATATTGCTGTTTAAATTTTGCAATAGTTACTTACTTTGATTTATCAGAGGAACAAGAAATCAAGACAAGATAGTACGCAAAAGATCAGAATAAAGACAGTACTAAGAAGGTGTATCTGTTGTAAATGTAGAACTTTTGATAGGAAATCAATGATTCCTCAACGATTTTATGGAAATTTAAATATTTTTAATATTTTTCTCATACTCTACTGATGCATTTTGTTGTTGGCTCTTACACCCCTTGCAGTTACTTAAAAGGTCGTTTATTTTTTTCAGCTGAACTACTGCTTTAATATTCTATTGATATTGATCACATTAAATTATGTTGAATAGTTACGTTTTACGAAAATTATACTAGTTTTTACAGTTCTACTCTTTCACAAAATTTAGTATAGAGTCATGCGTTATCCCTCGATTATTTTCAAGCTGATTTATTGTATCTCTGATTTCACTGAAGCAAGAAAACTTATGTCAGAAAGAAGAGCTGGAAAATATATTATTCATGTATAATGTAGTTTTATCGACAAAACAGCTTGATTGGCTTTTTGTTTCATACTGTCTGAAAGAATTCTCGCTTGGATTGACCTTTTCTACATAGATATTTGTGAATTATAAATTATTGAGTTTTCTCGGAAATAGTGGCCTTAAATATTTCCACGTTTTTTCCATTTTTTTATGAATCTCTGTCTTTGAATGAATCTCTACCTTTGAATGAATCTCTACAGAAGAAACCAAAACACTCTTTTATGGTGCCTTAGAATTAATAAATTCATAAAAGAAAAGAAAATCGGGAAAAAGTACCTCAAAATAATTATCCACAAAGTAAACTCTAATGATGCATCACTGTCATCGACGGAATCCATTTTAAATAATATTAAAGTGTGCTTTAAAATGACGGCTCGCCTTACGTGAGCATGATTCATTTCACCCCTGAATTGTACTATAAAAATATCATTTTTTAGCTCTCACGCTCGTACTTCCCCTCCTCGTATCGCTTGATTAACTAACCAAGTCAAAGTGCAATTATATTCGCACACATCATATCGGCGGGCGCATCCACCAGCATTGCTTGAGAGGCAACCATTTTGTGACAACAATTTTCGCAACTTCCTTCACAGCTGCACAGCACGAGCACGAGACCGTCGGAGCGCAGCAGAAAATCCGTTTTCACCCGGCCGTGCAGGTGGGGTAATATCAAAACAAACCACTCTGCTACCAGCGTTGTTCTGTGTGTGCCGGCATTTGTGTGGCATTTTAATTAATCGTACGGCACACTTGTCGCACTCCTCTGTCTGCTTGATCCTCTCATCTTGCAAACCGTAACAGGTGGGTAAGGTTGGATTGGTTCCTCTGCGGCGAAGGATCACTCCCAAGGGAGAGCGGGCTGGGTGGGAATTTGTAGATATGCGCGTGACCATCCGTGTACGTGTGCCAGATGATGTTGTTTGTGCACAAATAAACGTCCCGTTCGGGGCAGAAGAGCAAACAAACACTTTGCAAACTGCTCCCGGGGATTCCTGCTGTTGGGGGATGATTAATACAGCGTGCCCCTATTAATCGATTCGTACGATCACGGGATAAGTAGAGTGGACGCTTTAATAATGCTTCGATAAGAACCAACAGCTTTTCCGATCACAAGATACACGAGTTACGCTTCGGTCAGGTTGACTTGTGCAATGCAGTCACATGGCTGGTGGTCAAGCCCCGGGCAATGAGGGTGAAAGAGGCTCATTAATCCTCATCCCGGTGACAGGTCCCCTCACGGTAGCGTAACAACGGCACGAGGATCGTTTGGTTTAGCTATTCTTTTGCTGCTTCCTCTCGCCTTCCTCCACCCACGGGAGTGAGGGAATTCCGCTTCTGTCAATCACAGACGCTTTGTACTTGCTACTGTGTGCCACATTTGGGACCCCGAATCCACTTACCCTGCTATAGAACGATCGCGAACAAGCTGGCCGGGGGAGCAGGACCTTGACAGTAAATTATCGCACCGTACACTAATTTTGTTGCGAAGGTAATTTATCGTAGCGCTTCGCGTGTTTTTTTTGCCTTTCCGTTTCCAACACGGCCAACCCATCGTTGAGAAAACGGCTGTTGTTCGGCTTCTGTTAACACTAATTTTGCACCATTACACGACAAACGAGACGACAAAACGCGTCCGAAGATGATGACGCGACGATATCGATAAGCGAAAACAGTAGCAGCAGGATCACGTAGGCACACATTTCTTCGTTGTGCAGGACCTAGGTTTGGTCGATTTATGTACGGTACCTCGTGACCAGTTAGTGTGAAGGTGATGAGTATTGGAATTCAAATAACTTTTGACGGTATGGGTGAATGTAGCAAGAGAAACATTTTTGGCGCTAAATTAATGTAAAATTACTGTCATTAACTGATATGTCTGCTACTGCTACTACTGTTCGAATATATTGCTTTGTACATTAAATGAAATTGATACTTTGGAATTGGTGGCAATATGATTATGTCATTTAATTAGATCAGATATTTTTTTTGTGCATCGTTATTTGTACAAATCTCAGAACACAGAACAAACAGAAAAGGATGTTGAGACTCTTACAGACGATGGTATTGAGTTGTGTCTCAAGGTGCCAATTATTTTCTCTGCACGTTTGCATTTCTTCTCTAGAGAATTGAAAGACTTTGATAGTTAAAGCATATTTCTTTGCCTATAGACTAAGAGTTATGGTCTTTTAGGAAATTGGTTCATAAACAGAGCAATCGTAGACCCAACAAGAACTTTCAATACTGCATATGTTGTTAGTTGCAATGATATAGCAAGTATCAATACTTGTTTCCAGGATGATTTACGTTTAAATGTGTATAGACACAAAAATTAGTGTCTTTCATGAAAAAAATAATCGACTAGGACTGTTGCTACGTTTATTCTTGGTTTTAAATTGCAACCCTGACTTCATACATTTTTGAAATATAGTTTAAGATCCTTCATCCAAGAAACACAACTACTAGGTTTCTATTTCATTCTTGACAATTAAGAATACCTGCTATATTTTCCTAGATCTCAATTCTACATATACATTTTTCAGAATATATCTGATACAGTTAAAAATTTAAAACACATAAAATTATGATAAGAATTTTGGATAAAAATAGCTTCATTATCGATTTCCCTGGTTATTGTGAGCTATGAGCGTAGGTTCATACATGCGGTGGTATCATAAAGTTCAATTGTGAAGAATTACACCCATAACATACAGAATCCTTCGCAGTATTTTTTTTTTTATAACAATATATTTCAGCCAAATACATATAATATTACCTTAATACTAAAAAACCACTACCTAACGCACTGTTAAAGTAAATAGTATTCTAAAGTTTCTTCATCCATATGTAATGTACCTTTGTCATTTACAATGAGTCGCACGTAGTTAATAAATGATTTAAGAATGATAAGTTTTTGTCTTTATGTATGAAACGGAGGATCTGTTAATCTCCGCTTAATATCTCTTCGTTAAATCGATCGAAGGGTAGCTTGGTATCTACCAAGATCCTGTATATACTTTGCATGCGCAATGCAGGCTCGATTACTGTTGTAGGTTTGTTGAATGATCTCACTAGATCTGTTGAAGTAGATCTCCAATCTTTTGTGAACACTTTGTGAATTTCAGTTTGTCCTAAAGAATTTGTCTATATAGTTCTTCAAGGCCTAATAGATCTGACTGTTATTTTTCCTAATATTTCCAAGTAAAAATCAACTGACGTCATTCGGTGTCTAATGCGGTGATGCGCTATTCTGCTATTTTGGAATAATTGGAGCGCCATTCTTTACCTTCTATAAACCACATCCTTACTGTTATTGATGCAATAACCCATCGCAACTCAAGGCCTTCAACTCTCGCGAACGTTTACTAAGCTGTCATTTCCCTTTATTTTCCCTCATCTTCAAAACACAGCCCTGACGTCTCTATCGCATCTCAAAAGTTTGCTTTGGAATTGTTTTCAAGTCGCCACCATTGTTTTTCTTGCTGCTCATCCACACCAAACTCTCCATCTTTGAGATGCGCCCTATTCATTCAGTATCTCCGGCAAAGGACTTGTGCAGGACGGGTTGCAGCAGTATTGTTTACCTTACCAATCTCATCACCGTTCCTGGATGACATTTGCGGGGCAGGGCCAGTGCAGGTTTTGTTTGCGCTTTACGAACTATAACTTTTTGACTGACTACTCAAGGCACCTGTCCCGACGTACACCGCACACGTCGAGGGAAGCAATAAATAAATCACCAGACAACCTTCGGTCTCCGGGTGTGTTTGCAGTGTGTTGGTCTCTGTTTGGCTGCACCGAAGCCAATCAAAACACGAAACTAACTAAACTGCATCATCCCTATCGCGGATTCGGGGTTCGTTGATCGCGATTCGCGCGAGCTGTGTGCATCGATCGTGCAGACAACCCGGGGAAGGGGGTTATAAAGCGAACGAACACAGCGAGCATGATACACACAACATCATCACCACCCACTTGGGCTGAACTTGAACTTTGAAGTACACGGTGGCGCACGAACGAGCAAGATTCTTTTTCGCTCTGAGGCATTTTTGGCACCCGATCTACGACACGTTCACACAAATACGAGCCGATGTTGTAGCGCCGTATGGCCGTGAAATGTCGCACTCCCGGAAGCATGCTCTTCCCGTTTCTCACCCCCGCTACGACTGACAGTTCCCATGCCGATGTAGAGGGAGAGAAGCAGCAGCTAATAACCGTGACAGGGACACGCTTGCGGGACGATGGACGAAAGCCATGTGGTTTGGGAAAAGGTTATGAAAAATGGACTAGTTTCATGTTATTTTTAGGTTCGCGTGATGATGGAAGAATCGACCTCGTAAAAAAAGGGTCATCACTATTACTACCGTACGTTCAATCGAACGGCAGCGAAACCACCTGGCAAGTCTGGTGGATTACAATCGCGTCCCGGAGTACAAGGAGGAATGTCGTTGGACACAGATTTGTTAGACTAACACACCTCGCCGTGTTCCGGATGTGGTGATGTATGGTGACTTTCGATTAAATGTCCGCACACGGAAATAGCGCGTGGAAAGAGTTGCATAACAAATGACGTTCCTGGTACACTACAAACACCAATTTGTCTTGTGTGGTCAACTGCGGGTTGTGAACACAACATTTGTTTTAATTCCTCAGACATTGGGAGATCTTTGTTTTACGATCAACATAATAATTCATCCACAGTGGAAATATAGTTTTCTACATCTTTTTGACGGCTATTAAAATGGGCAGAAAATTGCGACGATCGTTAAATCTTTACTGTCTCCTGTAGGTCTCGTCTAGCAGATGACCCGCTTTTCGCATCTGACAGTGTGCTGAAAAGGTGTCCAGCACAACCCAAAATTTACCACCAGTCAAGAAAGGATTGTGTCGAACACAAACAAAACTGATCCTCGGTCTGTAGGTAGCTCCTACGCGATCTCACTTCGCACTGTACGAGCTGCAACCGGTTAAGTGGAAAATTTATGGCATCTCTCAAGAGTGTGCACCATCTTGCTGTTTCTAATAAATAACATTCGCCTCGTAAATAGGCCTCCTGGTCGTCTAAAGTGCGCTCGCCGCCCCACTGGGTGTGTGTATGTGTTTTTTTGGACAGTACGCCAACAGAGAGATGATCTACCCCGTGGGATGAGGGCAGATCACTTTCAGGCCGGTGGTTGCATGCATATGCGTTAAGCGTTATAGCTGCACGATGAATTATCGGTCGGGTAGAAAGTGGATTTTTACTGCTGAGCAACGAAACCATGATGATGTAATTCCACCGAAATGTTTGTAGCAGGTCATCTTCTTTCTTTGTGAACGCGATGGTAACGAAACAAATCACATTAAACCGACTGTTGAAAGAACAGTTTTACAGCCAAAACACAGCTGCTGCTCATGCTATAAATGTGAGTTCGATCCTCAACGGGTATGAAAGAAGTGGAAGGTAGATTAATGATCTGATGAGCTTAACGATGTATGACTTTTGGATGCCTGACAAACTCGATCACCTGCACAGATCTTCAGAGGATCTTCGATCTGATGTGCAACAAATTATTTAACTGCTTCCTTTTTCTCCCTCTTTCCTATCGTCCTCAGGGTCCAGAACAGGTACACGTGTCAAAGTTCTACAAGGAGGCAAAGGATGGCAAGTTTGTCAGCTGTCTCGAGGAGGACATCCGAACACTGTATCAATCATTTCGCAAGGGTGCCTACACGTCAAACAATGGACCTTGCTTGGGCTGGCGAGAAAACCTACAGTCACCATATCAGGTAAGGTTGCTTCTGACATCCAGAAGTCTTGTGACGTCTGTTGCTAACCAATGCTTTACGTCCTCTCTTCCCTACAGTGGATGAACTTCAATGAAACGCTTCTGCGCGCAAAGAACTTCGGTTCCGGACTGATCTCGCTCGGGTTACGACCAGGACCAAGCACCTTCATCGGCATCTATTCACAGAACCGTCCGGAGTGGGTACTGTTTGAGCAGGGATGCTACTGCTACTCACTCGTGGTCGTACCGCTGTACGATACGCTCGGACCCGATGCGTGCGCTTTCATCGTAGACCAGACCGAGATGCAGGTCGTCGTTGTGGAGGATGACAAGAAGGTGAATCTGCTGCTAGACAAAGCGCCAAGGTAGGTGAAGCACTGTAAGCAGCTCGTCAGATCACTTACACTCCAATCACTTTCTCTCGTAGAACCCTTCGCAAGATCGTCGCCATCAAGGAGGTCCGGCCGGCAACGCTGCAGCGGGCTAAGAACGTCGGCATCGATGTGCACACGTTCGATGAGGTGGAAAAGCTGGGCGCCATCAACGACAATCCGGAGCTGGAACCGCAACCGGACGACCTGTGCACGGTTTGCTACACGTCCGGCACGACCGGCAACCCCAAGGGTGTGATGCTAACGCACGCGAACGTGCTGGCCGGTGTGGCGGGCGTACTGCTACAGCTTGGACCGCATCGACCGCGCGTCGGCGACATTATGGTATCGTTCCTGCCGCTGGCCCACATGCTGGAGCGTTGCTGCGAGAACGGCGTTTACTATATGGGCGGTGCGGTTGGTTTCTTCTCCGGCGACATCAAGGAGCTAACGAACGACCTGAAAGCGCTAAAGCCGACCCTGATGCCGGCGGTTCCGCGTCTCCTGAACCGCGTGTACGACAAGGTGTTCGCCGAGGTGCAACGATCATCCGTCAAGAAGCTGCTGCTAAATATGGCGCTCAGCTCGAAGGAGGCCGAAATCAAGCGGGGCATCGTGCGCAAGAACAGCATCTGGGACAAGCTGGTGTTCCGGAAAATACAGGAAGGTTTCGGTGGCCGATTGCGCCTGATGGTGGTCGGTTCGGCTCCCCTGTCCGAAGCGGTACTATCCTTCTCGCGCGCGGCACTCGGCTGTCTGATTTGCGAAGGCTACGGACAGACGGAATGTACCGCACCGATCACGCTTACGGTGCAGGGTGACTTTGTGGCGGGACATGTTGGACCGCCAGTCGCCTGCAATGGCATTAAGCTGGTGGATGTTCCCGAGATGGAGTACTACGCGTCTCAGCAGCAGGGAGAAATTTGCGTCAAAGGAGCGAATGTTTTCATTGGGTAGGTGAACTATTGAACTGAGGGCATCCCAACAACCACTGACACACTTTCTGTTCGTTTTGTGTAGGTACCTTAAAGATCCACAGCGTACGGCAGAAACGATCGACAAGGATGGATGGCATCATACGGGTGACATTGGGCAGTGGCTACCAAACGGTACGCTCAAGGTGATCGATCGTAAGAAGCACATCTTCAAGCTGAGCCAGGGCGAGTACATCGTGCCGGAAAAGATCGAAAACGCATATATCCGCAGCCAGTACGTGGAGCAGGTGTTTGTGCACGGCGAAAGCTTAAAGGTACGGTTGATGCTTTATTTGATTGGTTAATGATGTTTGAGTAACTTTTAGAGTATTGAAGACCTTGTCAAGAAGATAGCTTAGCAAACCAGATAAATCAAAACGATGTTCCAATCATTCGCGGATATAGACATGGATAGACTTCTTCTCCATGAAAACTAGCGTGCAAAAGAATTATCCACAAACAAAAATTACGAATCAAGATAAACAGTAGCCTATATGGAGGAAATAGATCATCTCTAAGTAAGCTATTTACATATAATCTTAAAGCTACAAGCTTTTCCCGAGTTACACGGACTATGAGTTCTTGAGAAAACCACATAACTCAAATTTTGAAGTAAGTCGAATTGGACCGAATGCAGGAAAGATATTGCCTGAAATGTAAGTTTGTTGTTTTCAGCTGTTTAATGATTTGTTCAGCTTGTCAGCAAAAAATGTTTTCTGTTCGTTAATGATTTATTAGAATGAATTTGAACATAATATCAGGGTATTTGAGTATTTTAATAATATTACAGCTTTGTCAAAAATGGAAATATTGTTTTGTGTGCCAATTGCTAATCCAATAAGCACAATGTTCCCATGAAGTTATCAAATATCTTAAACTGCGTATTTCCGAATCAACGTAACTTCGGAAAATACTGTACTTTTAAAAATTCTTCAAGGAGTCATTTTTAGACATTTTCTAATGTGGATTACATACTTTTACTCTCAAGATATTTCTAAAGAGCAGTCTCACATGTCATGAGCAATTTAAGGTTTCATTGGAGTGTTGTTCCAATTCATTAGACGTTCTGATTTCCAATTCAATTCCAATTCAACAATCCTTCAATAACTCATTTGATATCTTTTCGAAACGGTTTGAATTCTTTTGAAACTATTATATATATCATGCATTTAAAATCTAACTCCAAAGGGTTTCTGATTGACGTGAAACATGTGTAAGCTGATGCTAAAAAAAACCTTGTGTGTATGAAAACATTGGAAAGAGATTTAAAAAACTTTTGGAAAAAAGAATAAATGGTCTATAAGATAGTACTTCACAATTTTGATCAGAGACAAAACTTGATCTATGATCATAAGAAAATATATAAAAAGACTACCGTTGAAATTATAATTCCCAAAAATGTATGTACAATACACCTTTTTTAAGATTACTCTTCTGTAGTTCGTGTAATATTGGATACAATATATATTCATTAGTTATTAAATTGAACGTGATATCCTCTTAGAATAGGTTTAAATTTTCAAAAACTTTAAGAAGCGATTTCTTCAATTCATTGTAATGATTCTTTATACTGCATAATTCTTATCTATATTACAACCAAATCCTTTAGCTCCCAAGAAAAGATCAAATCTGATCTGAAGATCTGTAAGAAGTGATCAAATTTAATTAGACAAAACAATCAAAAGAAACTGTCAAGGGAACTGTTATTCGTTACTGAATATCTAATAACATACTCAATATCCTTTTCGATCTTTCACCCTACTAGAGCTGCATAGTGGCAATCGTGGTCCCGGACGTGGAGGTCATCAAGAGCTGGGCCCAGGAGAACAACATTCCCGGCACGCTAAGCGTACTGTGCAACAATCCGGACGTGAAGCAGCTCATCCTGAACGACATGATCCTGTGGGGCAAAGAGTTTGGACTAAAGTCTTTCGAACAGGTACATACATCCTTCTGTAAGGTAATACATGTAACATCAATTTTCTTATCCTACCCTTTGATTCGTTTCGTTTTAGGTCAAAGATATCTACCTGCATCCGGATCCGTTCTCCGTTCAGAACGGTCTGCTAACGCCAACCTACAAATCCCGGCGACCCCAGATCCGAAGTTACTTTGCGCCCCAGCTGGACGACATGTACAAACACCTTGACTGAGCAGGGACGGAGTGGATATTCTGAGTCAGAGACGTGGTTAGAATCCAACCACCAAAGTTGGGTGGCATGTTATCAAGCCGATGGTCACTTACGTCGCACTGTGTGCCTCCGGATCAGTGCTGTAGACCATCGGCAAGTCTGTTCCTTTTAACTCCCTGCTCCCAGGAACAGTGCCCTCTGGCGGTGGGTGCTAGTATTGAATGTGTGCGTGTTATTTTTTTTATTACCACTACTCTAAAGCAGCTCGGAGTAGGAAAGGAGCAGGTGGGCGGAAGTGTATGCGGAATGCGGAATGTCGTAGAGAACGATTTATTAAACTAGTAATTTGATTAAAGAATACAAAATACCGAAAACCCAAGCCCGGAACTAATATATGTAATTCGACTTTTGTTGTAATTTTCTCCGCTACTCACACCCCGTAATCAAAACAATTCGATGCATGCACCTAGCAGCGTGTATAAACGTGTGTACATCATGCTTAAGGATGATGATGGTGCGTCGGTATGTAAAGTATGCAAACCAAGTTTTCCTGTCCGTTTATTCTCACTCGCACTCGCTCCCTGGAAGCTGCAACAGCACTAGCTGTTCGGTTGCTTCGAAGCAAAAGTTTGTCCTTTCAATAATAGGATGCACGAAACAACGAAACAAACAGCCGTCGCCGTCGTCGCCGTTCGTCATCGTCATCACCACATCCAATCACAATTAGTAAAACACACAACACAGTGATCGCTAAACGCTTACATAGAACAGAAAACCGAACACGCTCTAGCTTAGTGGGACTGGCTGGAGGGAGAGCTATTTAAGGTATCTGTAGAGAGGCAACAAGGATATTTATTGTAAAATATGGGAGACACGATGCATCTGGTGCAATTCCGTCAATTCTTCACTGCAGGCAAGTTAGCAGCGTTCTTCAGCATTCTTGCTAGTCGAGTAGATCGAGTTACGCTAATGTGTTTCTTTCATTGGTTTCTTTACTTAATGCAAATTCCATTTTTCACCAAAAAAAAAAAGTTATTAAACGCTTTGTTTTCGAGCGCAAAATTCAATCCAATCGATCATTGTACATAGCGGCCAGTGTTTGAAGTAAAATAATCGGTAAGCAAGTTACACGTTTCGGAAAGGGGGACTTCAAAGGTAAAAGGGGTACAGAAAAGCGAAGAAAAAAAGGAACTTATGATGGGAGGAAAAACAGTCCTTAGTACGCTCGTTTGATGAAACTCTAGTCATGGTTTAGCTCGTCGTATATTTTTCAAGTTTCGTGAAGCTGAATGTATGTTATTCTTTACATTTTTGCTTCTTTCGTTTCGTCACAGAACTATAAAAACACACCTTGAGAAGAATAAGCAGAGGAAAGTTGTATTTAGTTTTCTTTGTGTCTTATTTTTTGCTTAGTATTTAATTTATTATTCAGAGCTTACAACTACCGAAAATTTTAGCTAAGTGACAGTATAGCAACGTAGACACATACGCTGGTTAGTAGACTGTTTGTTTGTTATTTTTGTACCGAAGTTTTCGAATGATCATTAAAATGCGTTTGTCTTTGCGGTGCGGTGTGAGCGAGAAAAAGTAACTAGTAGTGAGAGAAAGAAAGGAGTCGTATAGAGCAATTAGAAATGAAACGGTAAAGGAGTGACAGTGCAGATGACTATATGTGTTTTTTTTGCAAAAGAACAAACATGGCATAATTTTTACCCTTTAATAACACATTATTAGGCCGGAACGAAGAGGAGAGCGGTAGCTGAAATTATGGAAGAAGTGGGTTGATTTTAGTCGTAAGGAGGGAACACTCTCTGTAAGCAAATTAAACGATGTTAAACGTTTCCCCGTAAAACAGTAACTGTTCACCGTGGAACGAATGGGTGAGAGGCGGGAATGGAAAATTACGGCATTACGTGCAGTAGGTATCATAAACGCGTTGGAGATTCTTCTTCGTAGAATGTTTGGCAAAGTAAGTTATGGCAGTTAGTGAGAGCAATTGTATGCGCTAGGGAAAGTTTGAAAGGAAAGGAACAAAAGGAAGGAAAAATTGATAAAAGCAAAAACACACAAAAACACACTAAAACAAACAAGTAGTAGTTGGAACTAATCAAACATAAGACGAAAACGAAGAAGAAGAAAACACACAAAATTAAACAAAAATGGAAAAGTAAGGAATAAAATAATACGGGAAATTTACAAACAAACTATGGTTTAAAAATAAAACAAAGCATACAAAAAAAATGTAAAACCACTACAAAATTGAGCGGAACATAGCGGAAGAAGGAAGCAAAGATTTAAAACAAAACCCATGAAGGCAACATAACTACACACAAAGGAAAACTTTTTACTACTGTGCGCCTATACTTAGATCAAAACTACAATAAAAATTATTTAGTTAGTTGAAAAAAAACAACTATGCCGGTGTTGGTTCCGTTGCGGTTTGCCTTGTACTTAAATTAAAAGTAATATCCGAAATTTTGTGATTATAATTTGTGGCTATTATAACATGGTGGCTTGTCTTTTGCAAATGATTGTTCGATAAGTTGTCTCTTCTTTCATATAATTCCTATCATTTTTTTAATATAACCTAGTTCAAAAAATTTCTTCTCAGATTGCACAATATGCCTTGCAGGTGTTAGGAAGGCAAACCCTGCATACACATTGTAATAGTATAAGTGACACTGCATTTCAAGGGTCTGCTATGTTGGTAACGCTGGTTAACTGAAATAAACTTTTCTTCTGGATTCTACCTCTAACTCGACTGAACGTGTTTTGTCTCGTCTCCTTATTTGAACTGCATAACTTTAGCAGGGTCAATACCTTCCAGAATTACTTAAACATGCTTTGCCTTGTTCTATGAACTAGCATATCCATAGCATTTAATCATGTGTATGTGGAGCTGGCAACGAATTTAATGTTGATTTTTTCTAGTTATTTTAATCGTTTTGTAACATCCAAATTAAATTCTTGTTTGAACTTCAGCCACTAAAAATGAACGTTGTTAAAACAAGCTTGTTGTCTCGTCAGATTTTAAGTATTTTGAAATTAAAAAAAAATAGTACGGTCTAAGCAATCTTCTTCTTTTTTTATTGTTTCATTACTCTTTTTATATTTACTATTAAAACCAGTACATCGGTTGACGCTTACTTTATGTTTTTCATTTAAATCTCAAAACAAAGTCTAATTCCTTTCAGTTCTAAAATTTGGCAATTTTTATATTTTGTGTATCATTTGATGCTATAAAACTTTTAATAGACAAACTATAAAAATTATCATCCAACATTACCGTCATAACGTTTAAGTCCAATATTTACGCGTTCACATACCCATAGTTCGTGTATGCAGTCACAGTGCGTGGAATAAATTTAATACAACTATATGCAAAAATTAATTTACAATTATTTGTGGAAATTAAGCTACACGGCCTGACCATTACTACTGAAATAAAAAAAAATATGCGAAAATATTTCATCACGAATGCATATGGATAAAGGAAAGAAAGTCAATTAGCACGCTCTAGTATGTGTACCAGAATAATAATAAAATTTGAGGGCGTCATCGATTTGTAATGTTTCGTACCCGCAATTGCTCTTCACCTCTAAATGCTTTATCTAATCATAAAAAATGTGCCTGGAATAGCTTTCAGCAACAGGAGAGTATGATCAGCAAAACATTAACTTTTTCTGCTGGAGCTTTCTTTGTATATGTTGTTGCACTGTTACCGTTGATCGAATGGAAGATGATCAATCTGTACTGATTTGATACTTTTTTCTCTTTTGGCGATTAAATTAGTATCTTTTTGCTATGGAAGTAAAGGTGATCGTTTAGTACATACATGATTTCGATATACATTCTTATGCCTACCTTGCTACGGGATGGGATCCAAAGACTCCTGAAGATTCTATCCAACTCCTATTCCGACACCTCCACGTCGTGCAGGGTGGTAACGTGGGCCCATTTCCAGCCATTTGGCCGGATAAAGGCTCATGGCTAAAAAGGACGGGGTGTGGGTATTCCAGGAAACTGGGATGCCTGAACGTCGAGGAGCGGTTCGACGCTAAATAGATCCGTAACGTTGCCCTCCAGAGGTACTGGGGGGCGTGGACGTGGGGCCAGTCACCCTGTCCCACGTATTCAATGACTACGACAAGTCACATACGAAAAAAAATCGCCCGATAAGTAAGTAAGAATAAATTCTTATCTTAAAAATTTTTAATCGAAATTACTACTCGAAATTCTCGAGTTTTAGTAAAATTATTTTTAAGTAATGGCAGCTTGGATTCAAATTACCATTACTACTTCTTTTACTGGTATTGTTTCGTTAAGTTTTTAAGTGCGATATTTACTTATCATGCGATAAATTCAGGACTTTTTTTTTTTATTTGGTAGTAACGGCCGTATTGCTCATAAATTCAAGACTTAATGCTAAAACATGGTACATAACATTGTATTGAGCGAAAGTTTGTCGAGCACTGTTGAAAATTGGGTTTTAAAAGAAAGAATGCATTTTGTTGTTTTTTATTGAGTAATATGGATCTTTTTACATTTTGTTCATCCATAGTAGAACAAAATAAATAAATCTTGAATCAGTATAGCAAAGCCTTCACTTCAAATGAAAACAATTAACTGACCCAAAAGATGAAAACTGAACTGAGGCCGTGAGATTGCAGGTTTGAATGAAAAATAAAAAAAATCGCTTTCGATTTAAAAATTATGATAAATGTCTTGGAATTTAGAGCAAAGGATGATAAGAAAACATAAAGCATCTTAACTACGTGTGTGAACTACAGTTAGTATTCTTCGAAAATTTTGTTTGATTTTCCTGAAATGATTTGATTCAAAAGCCTCATCTGAGCCTTATAATCTGTGATTACTCTAGAATACGATATTTTTTTTTTTACTTCAGAATACGTTGTCCTAAGGTGGAACTGTATTCTGATGAAATATAAAGCAACTCTTCTACTTGCTGTAAAAAGAAATCCTGTTGTTATTTTGCCTAAAGTGGACAATTCATTTGATTAGTAATGGAAAAATGCGAAATTACATTTGTTTACTATATTTTAAACTCAATTTACTTGTAATGGGCTAAACAGTTGCATTTTATATATCTTAGATGTTTTCCATGATTTTTAAATGCAGGTATTAAGATTGATCCAATCGAATTAAAAAATCTCAAATAAAATCTTTTTTTTACCTTGATATGTATGATATTGGAAGGAAAACACAATGATGATTGATATTAACAAATCGGTCTCTTTTGCATCGATTGACTATAATTCCACAGTTATAAGAGGACAAAATTCCTGGCTATTTGGATAGCCGGTTATTACTGGCTACTTGGATAGCCGTGTTATTTTATTTATCGTTGAAATATGATTTAAAAAATCATGCTAAAATTCTTTATGAAAATATTACTTTGTTAAAAATTTCCCGGATTTTTTTTTTATTTTAAGAAACCATGAACAGAAAATAGAAAATTAATTTTTCTTTTAAATAATGTAAAACTCACACTTAAACGCCTTTATCCCAAGATAGACCGTAAACTTTCCAGTAAATATTTGAATAAAAACGCTATCTCATCTGCTATTGAGACTACAATGCTGTTTGCAGTACACGTATAGCAAACAAAGTCTAGCAGACGAATGGAACCGGATGATGACCTAACACCATCTTTGTAATCGATACGTGTAAACTCCAGTCACGAAAAAGATACAAATTATGTTTACCCGTGCACTGCTGCACTTCACTACAACGTACATAGAATTTATTGCACACGACACCGAACGGGGGCCCTCCTCAGGAGTGCAAACCTATCTCGAGCCATTGTCGCTGTCCACTCAATCAGAATCAGCTTCGAAGTAATTTAGCTGTCTGCCTCGTTTCCTTAACCCTTCTCCGCCCTAGACACGGCTGGACACGAGTTGGAGGAGCAGAGTTGAATCGCATCCATTGTTTTCTCCAGTTGCGGGGAGGATGCATTTCACACCTTTTGTGCTGGAAGGGTTGGTACAGTGCTTGGTACAGTCGGCTTTGTTTTAACGTTGGACTGTACTGGTATCGTCAGCTGGAGCGTGTGTACGAGAGGCCTCTTGAAACTACTTCCGACCAAACCCGACCAGTAACTCCAAACAACGGATGAAACATATATTGACAGACGCATCATCATTTTCAGCTCGAAAGTGAGTGTGTTGACTATCGGTTGTCCAAAACTCATTTCCCGTGTTTTGTACCCCTGCTCACTAACTGGCGGAAGATCTTTCTCCTTCTCGTGTATCGTGCAAGCATGCAAGGGCAAGATTGGTCCCCAGGGATAGCTTACGGTCAGTTTGATCGATTACGATTCTGTACCTTCTTCTCTGCCCCAGCCGAATTAATTCTGTTGCACGGCACGGCTACATGGACTTTGTGGCTGTCGTGCTGTGGCGTGAGTGTGCGGTTAAATTATGCTCTGTAATGAGTGCTGTAATTAGGTTGTCGGCTATAGTCACGCCTCGGTGGGCCCCGCTGTACTGATTCGATTTACGCGCACGATTGAACAAACGATTGAAGGTGCAACATTTTAGCAATTTGCAACCATACTTACATTTGTCGAGTAGTATTTTAGTAGTGCGTGATGATGTTCGTTGGTGATCATAGTGCTTCAGAATATATGGGATGAGTTGAGAAAGCAAAAAGAATGAGCAATATTTGACTATCAATGCACATTTACGGAAGCATCCGGTGTAGTTTATACGCATGATGATCATAATTGTTGGCATCCAAGGCCTTTAGTAAGATAAAATTGAAATTATGTTATTTTACTGTGGAAGCCTTTAAGTAACATATTGTACGAATTTATTTGATACGAAAAAATTGCAAAATAATATGATACATGATTGATTGTTGGAACTTCTTCGCAACCCATTCATTAAAATAGTTTTTATAAAAAAAAAATCAATTCATGTCAGCTATCATGTTAATTTAAAAAAAGGTAGGACTTGGATCATTATGTAATGACCTTAAAATGATTTATGTAATGATAATTGAACTAACAATGTTTGCATATTCGGGGCATCACTATTTTTCTCAATTTGTTTTGTTTTAAAAAATAGAAATTATAAAAAAGAAATAAACAGGAAGAATAGAAACGAGGTGTAAAAGACTTATTAAGTACAGTTACTGTCTCAATGTGCAAAACTATTGATGTATAGGGATGTAAATTAGTATAACAAACTTTTTAACCTAATAAAGATGTTTTGAATTGTTAGTAAGATTTTTAAAAATAACAAAGAATATCCCGTGCAAAGTGCATTAATGACATGTAACAATAAGTACAACTTTTCTGGACCCTCTTTAACTTACAAAGTCTAGTTATGGTGGCTACAGTTCACATTGTTCCAATGGTAAAGTGACTTTAGAAAAGGTGTTCACTAGTATAGACAAGATAATAACATGCCTTAAACATTACTCTAGAGGGTATCTATAGAACAAGGTTTATGGACAAAACTCTTTTCGGTGAAGTGATCCATATGTAGGTTTGTTAATAGCTGGATCATTTAGGCATTGTCAATAAACAAATACAGAAGAACGTCGATTATCCGGATGTCGATTGACTGGGGGGCGAATTATCCATGACCTAACAATTTTACAGATCCAGAAGAAAAATGCTCTTAACCATATTGTTTAATCAAGTTAAGACAAAAACCACTCCTTAGAGTTACAGCAATTAAATCGATATTTTTTATATATTTAAGGTCATATAAGTAACTTATAACCCCTATTTAATTAAAAAAATATGTAACCAAATTTATAGTTAACTTCTACTCATAAAATCCATGCTAGGATTACAGATATAACCTTTTATGTTCACACGGGTCGATTATTCGTGCAAATTGATTTGCAGTCATTCGTTCGGTCCCGACAACCCCGGATAATCGACGTTCTACTGTAAATAATAAACAAATAAATAAATAAATCAGGTTCTATTTATAAAGCAAGTTTACAAGGATAAATTAAAACCGGTGAACCAAAAATGGATTGTAAGAGAACTTTATATAGAACTAATGCTGAATGAAGGTATTCATGATTTTTCTGTCTCCTTTGCCAAGATGCGTTCAATGTAATCAATGTAAGGTATTATGACAATTCTTAAACATGATCTCAATTTATATCAATATTTAAATCTTCAAATCCTTTAGAGAATCTCTGTTAAAAGAGTGTTTGAATTTCAGTCACTAAATTGTCTTTTTTCCCAGCATAGAAGTGTAACATTTCCAGGATTCACTGTACACGGAACAGCTTGGAAAGGTTTTCATGTTTGATGACATTTTCTCTAACGCCAAGAAAGACATATTTTAAAAATACATACATATCCTCTGCCCTAGTAGGTACAACAGTAGCGAAAATTTTAAGAATAAATAAGCACCCAATTTAAGAATTGAAGAGCCAAATCCTTGCCCTTTCCAGCGACCATACCGGAAGCAGCTCAGAATACCATTTTCTTCATAATGTTATTTTTTTGGTATATTTCTCTCGTACATTGCACGTATGCGAAACCGGGAGGGATGGTGATCATCATCATCATTCGTCAACAAGTGCCTTGTACAGCGATTTAAAATGCACAACATTTCCGACCGATTACGGTGAAGAGGCGAACCAAGTTCAAGAAAGGACGAGAAGAAAGCAGCAAAACGGAAGATGCTCTCACTATTTCAAGCGTAACAGTGCCGAAATCAAATGACGAACCATTAGAAAGGCGGTTCTTGCCTTTTGTTGTCGTACCGGGGAGGGGAAAAAAAAAGATGCTCGAAGTGAAACTCTGTATCACCGGAGCAGCCCAGCAGTCCCGACCACCGGTGAATAGACAGAGCAGAAGGCAGAAGATTAAAAGTTCACCTATGAATATTTGAACAAACGGTCGCGTAAGGAGTCAGGTGCGCGCCCGTACTTGCAGTGGCACCTAGTAGTTGCCAAGGGACCTTACCAGACTGCCGCTCGAAGGCAGAGAGTCTACTTAAGACCATCCGGTACGGCATTCCATTTCCTGTTCCACCGCGTAGCAAAGTCAGCTCTCGGCCTCTATATCTCTCTATCTCGTCCTTTTTTTGTCCTGCAAAAACTCGTTTTGCGTTTCGTTGGTGTTGGCAGGGAACTAGCAAAGATTACTGGCTCCTTTCAGCGACTGCAACATAGGATCTATTCAGCGCAGAGACGGTTTCCTTCTTTGGGAGAGGAAAGCCGAGGCACAGAAGGTTCTTTAGAAAATCCTCAACACTCCCCACATTTGCTACACGGTGTGCTACAACAGCCCCCAAAATCCCCCCCCCCCTCCTGGCAGGGAACGGAAACCGAACAGGTAAGGATTTGCACCGACGTCATCCATGGCACGAAGGAAAAACGCTTTCCGCCCTAAACGATTGTCTGGTCAAACACGTTGGAACTGGCTGGCGGGGCGTCGTGAGACAGGGCTGTGGAAGCTCTTTTTCTGCTTGAGAGGAAAATCTGCTCCGGTCGGTGCTTCGTCCGGTCGGGCTTTTCCTTAGAGCTCGGCACCGTTTCCGTTCGCGCAATGGCTAAGGGATCGCGCCGGTGCTTCTTATGCGCTTTTCTTTGCACCGTTCTTTGCACTGTGCTTTTGACTGGGGATGGTGTGTGTGTGGGTGGCCATCGACCGGTATGCCTGATGGAAGTAACACAACTTTCACCCGAGGGGAAACTTTCACTGCACCTGCCCACATCGCTCGTCCTGGTGGAGGGGCCTGTTCTGGTTTGGGAATGAACGATCATATCCACCCAAAAAGCATGGAAACATATTACACTTACATATATTTAATTGTTTAATATTTTAAGAAACACTGATTAATGTCTTAAATTTTAAATGAAATAGGTCTACTAACTATGTTTATTTATACTTTCCCAGAATCTCCAACAATATTTTTGAAAATGCTCTAAAACAAGGTTTAGTTACACTAGTTTGCATCAGATGAGGCTAGTTACAAGAATATCTGGTATAGATGATGAAAAATCAAAATGGTTATTTCATTTTGACTCTGTTGTACATTTTTTTTATTAAACCTACGATTCTATGACCCCTTCTCGAGGATCACATTGAGAATATATTGTGGTTCTTCGTATATTGTAATAATTAAAAAATTTAGTTAAAATAGTTGTAATACGAAAAAGAATGATTGTTTAAGCAAACCTGAAACAAAAGCTATAGCAAACAGTGTAGTAAAGGAAAATTATTCACCAAAAGTGTGTAAAAATAAGTTTAAACTTCCATTAACCCCAACAGTTTTAAATTCATTTAAATTAGTTAACAAATATTCAAACAATGTTATTGATACCTTTGCTAATTAAAATAAAGAAAAAGCTTCATTACTTTCAGTTTATTTTAAACCATCAAAAAATTAACAGGAAACTATCGTTGTTCATTTATTGATCTTATGCACTTTTGCAGTTAAGCTTTACTAAAATATCATAAAATTTGGAATCAATAAAAACTGGAGAAAAAATATGTTAAAAAATTTTGTTCAAAACGTGAATTAGTCAATCAAACACAAAATAAACAGAAATAATTACTTCAATGAAAAAAAATCCATATCTCAATGTATTTTATTCTCTTTTTGTAAAAAAATCAGTAAAATATGATCAATTTTACTCAAAAAGCTGTTAAGCATACAATACTTATTTAATTATTATACGTGCTCCGTTTGTGCCAGTTATCTTGAGTAAGCAACTTAAAATAGCAAATTACGATGAATCATCCTGGAGGGAGTTTAAAGGTGTGTACATAAAAAATAGGCATTCCATAATTATCGATAAAAGCCAAGGAATATGAAAAAGAAAATAAAATCCTGCAGTCAAACAACAATAAAACATTCAAAGCTTCTATCAACGGTTCGTATATATTTGAATTGAAATAGATCTAAATCGTTTAGTGTCGCTATTGCACAAAAGATGGCGCCACTGAATACCATCATTCTGTTCGTAGAATAATTTTAGTTTTTTTAATGCAGTTTTTTTCTCCTTTCTCTCTTCTCCTTTTTCTTATCGAAATGTAAGAGAATATTATTCACAATGATTTTTCGAATGTTTGATAAAAAAGTCTTCTTTAGCTTACCACTTTAGTTTATTTTGAAATATTTTATGTTATACATTTATTTTGAAGTTTGGTTTTACTGATGTTAAGATATTTAACTTGCTTCACTTTAAACACACGATTATTAAACTTTTCCTGCAATTTTTCACCCAAAAGCAAACGCTACCCACCAGAATGCGGAACGTCCCAAACAATGCATCGCAAATTAGTCCTGGGCGATCCTTCAACCCACAGGCTGACGGGCTCATCTCAACCTACCTTTACTCCGTTTCTTTTCTCTCTTGAGGGATGAGACTGGCAACAATTGGCATGTACCGTGTGTAAACCAGACAGCCCAACAACCATAGCGCTAAGTAACTCTTGGTGCTGCTGCTGCTGCCGCTGCTACACAGCCCACGCCAGCTTGAAGTGGTCCGTCCTACCGGTGTTAGCACGCCCGCTCGACTTGCTCGTTATGCACGGGTATTTTCACCGAGCAGGATCCACTTGCTGCACAAGCTACCGAGCAAAACCGTATCGCATCGCTTTCCCCTTGAGACCGTTCAGTCAATCTGCCGACGGATCGTGCCGGCGGATGGTCCACGCCAAAACCCATCCTTTGCCGGGATAATGACGCAGGAAAAAGCAGGAAGATAGCAGAGGATGAAGTGCAAAACATGTTGTAATATTGTGCAAATTTACCACCCAATCTAGAATTCATCTTCAAAACCCACCTGCCACCGTTCCCAATCGTGTCTCTTCGGCTGGCTGCTAGGTGAGGGAAGCGACAGTTTCTTTGCCTGGTTTTGATTTTCTTCTTCGATTATGCTTACTTGCCTGTGGTGCTAGCAACATGCTCGTACAATCAGTATGCTCTTCGGTCGGGAGCGATGGGGACGATAAACGGTTTGCTTTGGCAAATAAGTGTATGTGTAAAAATATATATTTCTACATTCATCTCTGCACCGGTAGGAAATGCTTCAACTTCGTTTTCAGTGGTAACAACGTTTCTTGGCCACAAATGATACCGATATTAAAGGAAGGAACAGAAGGCTTCCTTCCTCAGTGAACCATTTTTAGTATTGAACAGGGGATAGAGTTCTATTTGTCACCTTATTATGTATGCAATTGCGAAAAAATGCAAAGAATCTAAGAAAACTAAAACACATTGAAATGACATTGTTCGCAACGAAACGTATGTTTTGACACATAGAACAGATTTTTGTAATCGAATCTCTTTAAAAATGCCAAACTTTATTGAACATGTTTGATAGTTGTTTCTCGACACTTCAGTTACTTAAAACAGCAGATTGCTACGTAATTTGAAAAAAAAAAAAAAAACAAAAGTAAATTCATGTATATAAAAACAATTATGTCATAAATACAGCAAGACATTTTTAAATCTCTTTAAGGAATATAAAAGAATCAGAATACAATGCTAAGTTATAGCATCATACTTTACCTTTTTTTGTAAATTTCTTCTTAATTTGTTTAATAAATAGTTAAATAATAAGATTCATATTGGTTAATAAATAAAATTAGTTTCAGCTTTTCATCCATGACACTTTATGAAAAATAAACAAAACCAAGGCAAATTTATCTCAGCCTGAGTATTTAAAAAAGTATTTCACATTATAAGGTCGATCATGAGACTCGAACGGCAAGAAAGCTTGCTTAAAAAGCTTCATTGGTATCATAACTGTGTTCGAGCTGCTGTTCGAGCAATCAAAGGAGCCATCGAATGACGTGCAACCCATTTCTTGTTTATTCTTGTCGAAGTGTGGTTGTGCATTGAGAACACAGTTTCTTTACTCATTACTTTAAAAATCTTAAAGGAAGTTTCATGTATATTTGCTGATATTTTTACTTAATTTTACAACGAATATTATTAACCATTTTGTTTGCATTGTTTATGTTTTGAACTCGGTTTAACAACTGAAAAAGCTCAAAAAAATCGATGTTACATTCGTCGATTCGAATACGTTGCATGATACCATTTTTTCTGCCGTTCGATTGGACGCTTCCATTAGATTCGACTGCCGTTCGCGTCTCATGATAAGGCTGTGTATCTTTTCTAGAGAAAAGCTTACAAAGTAGCACAGTACTGCATTACATTTAGCAATACACTATTTCGACTATTATCTAAACTTAAAAGAAGTATGTGAATAATTGAAATTTTATTAAATAAAATTCATAGTAAATTGTAAATAAGTTGTACATATAATCAAATCAAACACTCACCTAAAGAGGAGAAAGAGAGAAAGAGACCAGACAGAACATTAGTGATAATCGTAATCTGCTTAAGATGTTACGAAAAGTTTTTTAAAACGTGCTTTGTAGATTTTATTGAGGACGAAGGATGCATCCTATCAAAGTAATACTTACATTCATTTGTTAAAGCAAAATACTTGGCCTGCATTGGTCTTTATAATATAATATTATATTATTTTTATTCTTCTCCTTTAATTTCTAATATAAATCCTCTACGTCATATTATTATGTCTTCCGGTTAAACATTATCAAAGGTAAGTAGAGCTATATGTTTTTGCATTAAAATAAGAGCATATCATTGATAAATAGAGAAGGATTCGCTAAAGGTCCAAAACAGTGTTAATATATTGCCGCTCATGGTTTATTGATGCTTTGTTTTGAAGTGGCGATTTGTCATAAAAATATTGACAAAATTAAATGCAACGATGATAAGACCTCGAAATGCTGTGAAGTGGGTTTCAATAACCCATTGGGCGGATAAGCTATTTTCCTTCACTGTGTGTTACGTTTAAGAGGCTCAAGTCAGTTGTGTCTTAAACATTTTACTATATTCACGCATGTTGATTACAAAAAATATTTAAAAAAATTAAAATTACAACTTCTTTGACACTTTTTATACCACGTGTTACTTTAGTTAGGCAATTTGCATTTGTACTAGCACCAAAATCAGTAAAAGCGCCCGATAAGTAGGTAAGTAAAATCAGTCAAAAAGATGAGAATTTTTTCCACTGCAATTTGATGCCAACAGTCGTATCAAGTGTATGAACATAAACAGTTAAAATATATTTTTATCATTATTACATTTTTTTTCTATTACTGTTACGTGAATTATTTAAGGTTACCCTTAATTGGACCATTGATAGCTAGGGGCTTTAAAAGTGTAAATTAGTATGTTTGATGCTTTACGAAAGAATGAAAACATATTGCATTATTACACTTCATATAAAATTGATTTTAGAAGGAGAATTTGTAGAATTGGACAGCAAAATAGACTAAAATATCCAATAAAAACTCAGAGAGGAAAGGATGGTGAAATCTAGCCAGAAACCGACAACTTTATCTAGCCAGAAACCAACCTTACAACTTTTAAAATATGGGAAGTTTGTAAAAATGGTAGAAAAAAGAACATAGAACACATTTTATTTCTGAATAATTGATATATTAATATTCAGTCAAAAAAGAACACTAGTAAAAGAATCATTTAAAAAAGAAGTTTCAAAATTGCTGATCACATTAGAGCCAAGAATCCAGAGTAGCATCTTTTAATAATTACAATCTTAGTATAATAAAAAACACCTTGTTACATCTGCTGGTTAAATGTTTCTTTTATTGCTGTTATGTACTTTTTCATCACATATCCATATCAATAATTTCAGCTTAACCGCTACAGACTGCACATAAATTAAACATTCTTCAGCAACAGTATCTTACCGTACCACAGTTTTACCCTTACCGAAGCATTGTGCCACCTTTGAGCTTTCCTCTCCCAAAACCAAATCAAATGTTTGGCTTTGTTCCTTTCTTCCGTTCCGTGTCTTCCGAAGCGCTACGATCCATCCAGAAACCGAGAAAAGTTAACGATCAGGCATTTATTGCTCCTGTTTTACGCGCTCCAGGAATTCGCGTGGTCCCAGGGGCTACTACCTCTCCATGAATGTGTACCGGGCGGGTCTCGTTCCCTGGGTTTTCCTTCCGCTGATTACCACAAGCATCTGCTGTGCATCAGCACTCGTTGCCGGGGCAAGAGCGTTGCTTTGTTTTCCTTATCTCGCTCCATGGAATGTGTAGCGTGGGTTCGATAAAATTTTCCCGATTTTCCCATTTGCCCTTGCAGATGCTTTCATTTCGGGTTTTTCTTTCGTGAACATCGCTTGTTTTTTGCTTCTCTATTTGATTGCACAATATTTGCTATGCCACGTATGTGCATCGAACTCGTGCGGTAGTTAACGATGCTTGAATATTGAAATATTTCGTCTCGTTTGGGAAAGCTCTGGCAAGGCAAGGCGGCCACAAGCTTACATCACAGTCAATGGGCCACGGATGCGTTACCATGCGCCCATTTCCATTTCCCTGCCAGCTCAGCAAACCGAACAACGCTGTAATAGACAAACAAATTGCCAAACACAAACATTTAGACGAGCCGGGAAGGTAAAAGTGCATCTAGTAAGCACGAGCACCGTTTCATTAATTCATCGCGTCGGGTGGAAATTCTTGGCTGGCTGGCTCGTTGTGTGTTGGCTCAGCTTGAGCACAGGACGGTGTGCTTAGCTTGATTGATTCGCATCTCGTTTGCAGTCCGGGGGGAGTGGGGCGGTTGTGTAAATTTTTCATTGTGCAATTAGTAAACGCTGTCTGTATTGGAACGTTGGCGGAGAATGTGAGGAATGTGTGGCATTGCGATTGCTAAGTAGCGCACACACGCTGACGGTGCGCAGACATTTGAAGAGAATAATTATTCTTTTCGGGATAAAATGTGCACTTTTTACCGTATGGAACTGTTTTTGGTTGCAATGAAGCTTAAGAACAATTTATTGAGAGATTATTAATGGTTGAGAATTCAGGTTAAATTTGAACTCAAGTAGGGTTCAACTCCACACAGGTCGTGACTGTCAAACAATTTCTACGTTGGAAATATCAGCAAGCAATAACACAGTTCAACAGATGATAATTGTAATAGTAATAGTTATTGATGGAAAATATTGCGCTAGAAGTAAACCAGGAACGAGTTATTTAAAAAGGTAAAAATAAAAGAACAAACTTTGAACGAATCATGATAACCACGAAGTATAGGGTATGCAAATACCAAGTCACAGAATACTCTATTGGCGAAGTGGCTAAGCCAACTCTTAAACGGCAACGGATGTAAATATTATTGATTTTATAGTCAATAGCATGAGATGACCATCAATACTTTTTCAAATGCTAAGTTCAAAACAATTTTTTTATTTCATATCGACGGTTGGTGGGGCAAGCTACAATAAAAACTCTGGATTAAGTGGTTACCGCTCTATTCACATACATCAATAAGACGAACTGATAGTGTGGAAGGAATGCTATTTTTCGTTTAGCCTCCGATGACATCTTTAGTCATGCTGCTTTCAACCAACGTAAAAGAAGTTGGGCCGAAAAATTACTTCAATTATGATCCGACCGCATTCAAGGATTTTTCAATAAGTAAGATAAATTGTTATCAACATGTTTGTTTTTCTTCATAAAATACCATTTTGGTAGTGTAATTCGCTTGCATTAATTTTGTCTCCGAACCGTATAATGAAATGAAATCCCGATTTTTTAAGCTCATAACACTACAAATACAGCTCGATGGTACCCGCCGAAAAATAATTTTGTTTTGATTTCATAAAAAAAGATTTTGATAGCCACGCTAGGTTGTACAATCATACAGTCAAAAGTCAAGAGTAAATCTCAAAAGTGTATGCATGGAAGGATTCTATATTTGTTCCTTCGTGCTATTACATTAGCCAAATTGAGTACAATACGAATAACTTTCTTTTATTAAAATTTAATTACAGAAACTAAGTTTCAGTCCTAATACTACAGAAGTTTCAGTCCTAATTGAATTCTCGTAATGGAAACAAGGACAAATATGTGTTCAGTGGTATTCCTCACCAATGCATCGTTGAAGTGCTCTGTTATATCTCTCGTATTTGAATACTTTCATTCACTTTTCAGTTCCAGATTCTGATTTATGCCTTTTGAGAATAGTTGGTTATTAGTTTGAACTACATATAGTGATAGCTGGATATGAGATTCTAGTATATTACAGAATCCTCTCAATGTATGTCACCAAACGTGAAGCAGAGTAAGCTCGATCCTTAAGGCTGGATGGTGTAATAGGGGGAGCATGCACATCGTTGATAACGTGAAGGTATGCGTGACGCGACGAGAGAGACTGATAGCCAAGTAAGTTTGTTTGTTTCAATTAAGGCAATTTGTTTGAAAGGTGCAATAAAAGCGAATTTATATAAAAGAAGTAAACACCAGCAAATTCTGCAGTTAGTTTGTCAATTTATCTGATTCGAAACCAAGAGTCTAGCACAGCGCTACACCGATAACTGTTGATACATTCGTATTATCAAAGAGAATTCTGTTTAATGCAACTTATAATCAATTTTAAACTTACTAAAAGAGACAAAGTTCTTTGCAAGAGAGCCAATTTTTCAATCTAGAGTGTTCGAATAAGTCTCATTACTGTTCTTTACATACTCAACTTATTGAGTGAAATAAAAAACTCCTCATGCGATAAAGCTGCATGTCAGAGTTATTTTTGGAGGTTTCTTGGGTTACCTCTAACTGAAGCTTTCGATTTCATTATAAATTGGAACAAACATTTATTGAGCTATAGATTCTGGTGATGTTTAAAGTATTGTAGTGTTAGAAGCAATCAGCACTTTTTCAATTATTTCAGCTATATGCTTTATTACTCACAACAACAAGCAACAGACAAGTGTTGGTAATAGTGATGGGAAAAACGGCTCCGGGACCGGAGCCGGCTCCGACCGGCTCCGGAAAATTTGGGGGCCGGCTCCGGAGCCGGTTCCGAACTAACGGCTCCGGAGCCGGTCCCGAACTAACGGCTCCGGAGCCGGCTCCGAACTAACAGCTCCGAAGCCGGCTTTGCAGGCCGAAAATGACAAAAATGACGATTACTTTGTTTTTTTTTTTAAATTTGTGTTTTTATCGCATATTATATGGTAATATCCAGTTAAAAAACATAAGTTATGAGGCGTTAACTTGCACGAATGAATTGAAATAGTTAATAATTTTTATGTATTTTTTTTAAACAACTATTTCAAGCAATATGAGCTGGAAAAAAAATTCCAAACAATTTAAGAACAGCTAATAATACTTGAACAAATCGCTTGGCGCTAATGGGTACGGTTTGTTTACAATATGCTTTTTTACCTTAGGGCGTTTTCTAAAAAATGTATGGATTTTGACATAAAAGCAAGCGATCGTTTCCGCAAATCCGTGTCAAGCCCTAAGGTCCGGAGCCGTTGGTCCGGAGCCGTTAGTTCGGAGCCGTTGGTCCGGAGCCAGCTCCGGAGCCGTTAGTTCGGAGCCGGCTCCGGAGCCGTTAGTTCGGAGCCGGCTCCGGAGCCGTTAGTTCGGAGCCGGCTCCGGAGCCGTTAGTTCGGAGCCGGCTCCGGGCAAAAGTCGGAGCCGGCTCCGGGGCCGATTGTTCGGAGCCGGCTCCGGAGCCGTTGGTGCGCTCCGGAACGCTCATCACTAGTTGGTAAGCTACTGCTCGTAGTATTTGATTCTTTACCACTATTATAGAAAACTGATGTTACCAAATAAAAAAAAGCTAAACAATTTAAAAACTAAGAGATCAATAAAGGTTAATTTATGAAATAAAACATGCAAATAATTAAAATTATAAATAATTTCCACAGGTACGTAAACATTTGAAGCTAATCATTAGTATTCCTCTAGTTTGATTCATTTTAATTTATAAAAATACAATACACAAAATTTGAGCTTATAAGTACTTCTAAAATCTTTTGAGTAATATTTACATATATTTGGCAATTATTATTATTTACCTTCGAATTATTCACACGCATTGAAATACCATAACCTTTAGGCAACTGTCACCAGTCGACGTAAGCAGCATTCCAAGGCGTGTGTGATTAATTGATTTCCCTTCAAATGGTCGACCTTACCCGGTCCAATCGTAGCTCACAAATAAAACAGGACCCCGTTCCAAAACGGTTGTAAATTGAGTGGAGAGGGAAAGGCTTTCCCCCGAAGGCAAATGTTGTCCCAAACAGTGGCCGGAAGTCGTTCGATTGCTGTGTTTGTGCGTGTCTGTGAAGAGTAAAGCAGGTTACGATCAGCCGAAAGGCAACGACACATTCGGAATTGGACATTAATTTTTACGATCGACACACACTAAACGCGGGACCTAACTAGTTTCCACCCCATCCGAAAGCGAGGTCCTGGGTGGTCGTGTTACCATGGGATGGGAGGCAATTGAAGGCAATTTTTATTCTCTCGAGCTCGGTCGCCTGTTTATGACCGGCAATGGGGGGGGACGAATTGAATTCAATTGTTTAGCAAATCATTATACCGACATGAAGCACCTAGGTAAAGGCAGACCACTACTGTGATGATATCGGGTCAGTATGGTATGAGAGGCAGTTTTGAGGACGTTTCGGGTGCATAAATCATGCTTGGTTGAAGGGGACGACCAGAAATATTGACCGAGCGGTTGCATCGCAGGAGGAGAGTTGCCAATAAAATGGAAGAAAATCGTCCATAAACTTTTGTTTTAGCTGGGCTGGCTTTCGCCCCTCACTTTCAGCCCCCTAACGATGGTACGATCTTGTAAAATATTTTCCAATGTGTGCTCCACCCGTTCCATGGATGAAAGGGGTATGTTTGAGTGGTAGAAAATTGATGAAATAAACCGTTCGCTGTGCTTTCTCCCGCAAGCCTCGTAACGCAACGAGAGGGCCTCGCCATTTCCAATCCAGATTGACGCATGTGCATTTGCAGAATAAATAAAAATGCATTGTTCTATGCACCTTTTCCGCCCAGAGGCGTAACGGGAGAACGGAGGGCTTAGAAGGGGCTGTGCGGTGGTGAAGGTGTACTGCAAACTGGATTAAATTATTTACAGCGTTTTTCATCACCACCAACACTGCAGTTAGTAGCAGCACAGGCAATGAAATGCAGTTCACAGTGTGGTGCATGTGTGGTGGTGCTCTATTTGGCTGTGCGTTTCACGGGGCGGACAGGGATGGATGGAGAATGAATTATTGCATCAGATTCAGAAAAGAGCAGAGTTCAAATATTCATAGTGACACTTTGTGCCCGTACACAACCACACACAAAAACCACCCTAGAGCATGGCGGTGGGGAAGGGTTCGCTGTGTGCGGTAACGTGACATCGTTTTAATTTAGCATAAGGCATCGGTTCACTGCTTCCCAAGCCATAGAAGATTTGTATGAGTAGAATAAAATCAAGAGCAGCAAAAATAAAGAAACAGACACGCTGCACATCAGGAAGCGGTGCTGATGGGCGTTGGATGGTACGTAGGTGTGTAGGTTGCCCTTTTTCATATGCAAAACTAAAGCGGAAACTGTACATGTGCACCACCGCTTTGTCGTTGGTAACCTGCTTTTTTTTTGTTTCATATCATTTTTGTGTGAATAAAATTTGAATATATTCAATTGCGATACAATCCGGTTGCGTTTAGCTGCACCACGAGGGAGGATAGGGAATGGAGGATAGGGAACGAGGAGAAGCAACTGATCATGATGATGATGTTGATGGAAACAATCTCTTTGGGAAAAGCAGTTGCAGGTTCAACAAGGAACTTAAACTTTGGCGAAATTATCTCTTACGATGTGTTCTGTATAATATCGTCCATAATGTTTTATTGCGTAGAAATACATGTTTTCTCCTACAGGTAACTCTTGACCATAATTTTGAGCTGCAATCGAGTTTACCAATTAGTTTCTACGAAGTTGTACCAAAAAAAAATTCACTTCGTTCCTAAATCCGTCCGCAGATTGAAAGCAGTATTGATATGTGATTCCATACACAGTGAAATTGGATAAGAGAGGACCCAATGGACTGAGCAATGAGCACAAAATCTCACATTAATTGCTTATTGCTTATGTACTAATCAATCCCTAAAATTACTAAAATTACTAATCATCGACAAGATTTTATACTCGATAAATTACTAAACTCGCGAGTACGTTGCTAGTCATTGCTAGTCAAAAATTAAAATTAAAAATTAAATTAAAGAAAATAGATATTCTCATAAAAATAGGTAAGTAAGTTTATAATTATTTAATAGTCCAATTCGTTTTTTATCATTTTTGGGTGAGAATCGAGAGGATCGTAAAGGCCGGGGTACACGGGACGCATTCAGACGCGTATTTTTGTTCTACGCTAGCGCCATCTGCTGGTGGAAGAGCTTTCTAAAAAGCCAAAGCCTCTGTAAACCCTATCAACAACGACAACATCGCTGATTTCAGGTGCTCAATTAGTTCGATAGCTCAGAGCCGCTTTGCTTACACAACACACCACATTCAATAGACACAGCAGAAGATGCGTTTCTTCCCATTTTCTTCACTCATACGAAAACAGATTCCTTTAGTTAAAATTTCCTCTTTTTAATCAATTTTCTATGATTATTTCCTCTTAGCACCGGTCGCGAAACAATCAATCAAGGTCTATAAAGGATAATAGGTCAATGCATATAGAGCGAAATGACAGAAGACCGTAGGGAAAGAAAAATGACAGAACCATGAAAAAACAAATCGTAGCATGCGTTGGATTTTCACAAGTGCATTGGTAGTGTTCAGAGCAATATTTGTTTAAAAAAGAGCAGATCCAGAGTTTTTTCTGTTGTTAACTATTTCACAAAACAGAGTATTGTGTTTCTTAAAAAGAAAGTGAATTAGATTAACTGTAAAAACCATTCGAATGATTTAACACGTTCGACACCGTGTGTGAAATTGCTAGGTTTATCATAAGGTAATCATTGTGGCCAGGTTTATCATGTGGCTATTCTATAATCATGTGTGGTTTATCATTTAACTATTCTATAATCTGTAAGACCCAGAGAGAAATGGGATAGCTACAAGTGAGCTATGCATCGACCTGTTATTCTTTATAGACCTTGCAATGAATAAACAAACCTGAGACAACCGTTTCAGTTTCAATGGTAACTTGATGCGCTTTTTTTTACAGATAAATTGCGCTTTCCTAGTTTCTAAAAATTACCAACAGGGGGCAGCACAGAATGTGCTTGTGACTGCGCCCCATGTAGCTCGGCCTTAAGGAAAGTCAATAAAAAAAAATGTAGATAAGTTCCTGGAACGGCTCGGTGTTCTGATAGGTAACGGTGAGGTCCTGTATCATATGATCAGTATCATATGAAATCCCGTACGGACCGCTACCGCCCTCCATACGAAGGATTGACTATCCTGTTGAGGATACACTAAATCATAATTCTCCATACGTAGGATTAACAATCTGGATATGGATGGGTACACTAAGTCACAGAAAGAGCCAAAGCACATTAGATCTCTAGTTAGGTTTTGATCGTTCTAGGTTGTTGTGCCAGCCAAGAAGAAAAAAAGCCTTTTCGTGGGCAAATTTTAAGCAGAATGCGACCGTATCATGTGTTCTACCATAATTAATTCCAAGACGCATCGGCATATCCATTAAGATAAAAAAAAACAACCGCCTTGAATAAGAATTTCCATAAAAAAAATTTCTCCTTGTACACATACACATACGATGCATTACAGAAAGCTTGTAATGAACTTTACGCAGCCTTGTACTAGCAAAGCTCCTGAATGCCAAATAATATTACAGTTTTGAAGGAAACATTGACATCGAAAGATAAAATACTCCAGAAATCCAGTAGTTAAAATATATATAGCTGCAACGCGCAGATAATCACGTAGAGTGTAAACTTCTTTGCAATGTAAAAAATCGTTGATTATATCCTTTAATTGTAAACATAAAACTAAAAGCAAGGAAAAAGGCCTAGCGTGTTTCGTCCTTGTGAAAAATATAAAACGTTGAAATAATTTTTCTTCTTCATGCGATAGCCCTACGAATTAAAATGCTTTAATACTTAACAACTCAATCACAATCGTTTTCACAGCGTTCCTCCACATTAAAGCAATCTGACTATAATGCAAAACTTTTGAACATGCCCACATACAAAAACATTCAAATACTATAAATAGTACCATACTTTCGGGCGGAATGGATTCTTGAAATAAATCAATCAAAAGCATTCGCTGATACCATTTTATTTATTGCCTACGCAGCATGTTGTTGTGCGGCCTCAGACCTGCTCACCCTTCCCATTATCTGTGCACATTCATTCGAACCAATCTTTATCCCTCAGTTGATTACGGAATGTAATTAAATTCCAATCGAGATGTAAAGCAACGGTAGCCAACAGCTACAACGTGCCAGCCTGTTCCAGCACAAAACATCACATCGTAACGGCTTGTGTGCTTTCGTGCTTTCTTTTTTCGTGCCGCACCCCGGAAGAAGATGTCCGGTGTGAGTGAAATTTACCAATAAAACACTAATTAAAAAGAAAGTATAAAATTTAACGATATCCCATCCAGGCGGGATAATGCTTTTCCAGATAGGCAGAGGAGCCTTTCCCGGGATCGTGTGGCAGAGTTTCCTTTCCCCGGGGTAGCACACACAAAAAAAAACTCACACAATCACTTAGGGAACACTGCATCCCGCCCCGAGACTGGTGTTGCCAATCATGTTCACAAATGGGAGGCTTCTTCTCTTTCCCTGCTTTTTTGTTTGTTTCATTTGTTTGCTAACTTTTTTTTGCACTGCTCCTTCAATCGCCAAAGGGACAGCTGTATCGATCTTCATCGGGGTAGTGGAAACTTTTGTCCCTCCAACCGGTTGCCTGCTGTTTAATTTTATCTTTCAGCAGGGATTGATTTTTCTTTCACCTCCATTGCATTCCGTTTGTGCGAAAAGTTTTCAGCCCGAAAAAAAGCCGAAACACAAAATTTGCTAGCTGAAAATACAACAATGTAAAACACAATGGGAAATTATGAGAGAGTGGAAGTGGGAGAGAAAACGAGAAAGCAAACACTCTTGCTAACATCAAACAACAAAGTCCAACATCGATCGATTGCAGTTGAGGAAGCAGCAGAGCATAGATTGAAACAAAACAGACAAAATGTTTGTTCGCTCGCGTAAGCGCCTAGATGTAGGCAATCAGCCAGCTGATCTAAAGAAGATTAAGGTAACGATGTATATGGTTGTGCGGAGGAAGAAGGGGAAGGATTCGTTTTTTTTTCGGGAGTCTTTTCTAATCAATTTATTATCGAGCAAAGGAGCATGCCGCCCACAAGCCGGACAGTATGGAAATGATTTCTTTGAAAAAGTTTCTTTCATTGTATGGAAAATTCAAACAGAAAAAAACCGGAGAAATTATGCTTTTTTTTTGTGTGCGATAAACATCGTTTGGCTACAGACCATTTCTATCTTTGTGCGTCTTAAAATTAGCTAAAAGCTTTCATGCAAAAAAGGAAAAACAAAAATACTGTCCCGCATCACAAACCAATGAACCCATCGCTGTGTCTTTTTTGTTCTTCTGCCATCTCCCACACCGATCGATTGTGTCTGTTTCGTGCCGGGGACAAAAATTCGAAATTAAACACCGCCGAAAGTTAAACCTTTTGTGTGCACCAAAGTATGATGCTTCTTTAATTGCCCATTACATAGTGCGTTTCGGTAGGCCGGCGGGTGGGAGTGGTTGAAAGTGAAAGTGTGGAAGCGTTATCTACCCGAAATAAATATCGTCGCTTTCCGTCACAAAGTAGTACGAACGAGCTGGTTCGGAGTGAGGTACCAGGCTGCTCCATTCTCACCACTTTCTCACCATGTTATACAAATGCACATGAGCGAGAGACAGAGAGAGACATGTTTCAGTGGAAGAGCAGACAGAGAGAGAGGAAAATGTTTCCCCATCACGGGTAAAGCTTTTAATCTCTTACAACATGCAAAAAATGTTGCTTCTTGGACTTTGTTTTCCTTTCCTTCGCTTTTCCCGTGATGTGACGGTAAGTGAGCAGGTGAAATGTGTGAGTGTGAGTTAATGTTCTCACTACCGCGGTCGTTTGTCAATCATTAAATAAAAATGTGTTTTATTTACAATAATCACATATTCCTCTTTAGAAAATAGTTTCAAAACTGATAAATATTTAAAATATTTTTGTTTTTATTTTGTAAAAAAAAATATTATCTTTTAAAAAATAAAAAATAAATACTTTCTCTCTCTCTCTCTCCCTCTATTTTTCTCTCTTTAGCTCGTTACAGGTTTTACAGGTGTAGAGATTTATTTCCATCCAGGCAGTTCTTGCCCACTTCCCCACCCATGTTTGGCAGCAAAAAAAAGGTGAGGAAAATCCACTGATTTTCCATTACCACCACACCACGGACACATTCAAGGCTTCCCTCTCCCATGCTGTGCCGTCTTTTGCAAAAGATACGAAGGGCATCTTCATGGCGAAGGGGAGGATGGGTGACAAATTCACACCCTTCCCTGATTCCCTCGTCCACTCTGCCAGAAAACAGCCGGTTCGGTTCGGTTTTCCGAACAGCACAAGTGCACCCATACACACTCACCGGCACGCTTATGTATGTGCGATTCCGGGTTTTCCCCAGCGTGCCACTGTGTCGGTGTATGGGTGAGGGCACGCGCATGCCGGTAGAAACGTCATGTATATTATACCCACCGTGAAGGCAATAAAAAAGCCGGTAGTGTTGTGGCTGTGTTGGTATTTTATGTACCGGTATGTTTTTTTCCCCCTTCCGTTTCTCCCTTTTTTCCTCCTCCTGTCACTTTTTGTAGTCCCTTGGTGTGTTTTTTTTTTCTGTGCCGGTGAACCATTATTTCCATTTTCGTTTTTATTTACAGGCCCTTTTCTTGCTCTCGTTTTTTTCCTCCCGCTTATGCAAGAGAGGGCATTCCGTTCGTTGCCTGCTGTTTATCGATTTTCCACCCGAGAATAGAAAAAAAAACAAAAACGTATCTTTTAGTGCTTCTTGCTACCGGCGTTTGGTTGTGTTAGGGCTCTTCCAGCGGGTCGATTTCTTTCTCGCAACAGCTGTTTTTTATGCTGCCGTGAAACCGATTAACGATTTTGCTTCGTGTCTTGTGTATATTTTCTTTTCTCTCTCTCTTTTTCTCTTTCATTCTCCCCCACTGAGATAAGTAAAAAAGGTGCTAAAATCGAAAAGAAGTCCCCTTCTATTCCCCTCTTGGCACCCTTGTTCAAGTGAAAATCGCTTTTCCTACCCTCAGCTTGTACCAAAACAACAAACAGCTCTCCCGGTCGTTCCGGTCAAATGAAGGTTCGTCAAACTTTCCGGGCACGTTTGAGAATGATACGAACCGTTTCTCTAGTTCTCTAGTGAGCGAGCAGATTTTCCTTTCAGGTTTTCTGACTTGGTGGAAGCGGTGAGCTGCCACGCGGAGGAGGAAGAGGAGGACAGATCCTTCTGTATGTACAGTACCGAGCGCGATTGTGCAAGAAATCATATGGTGCGAGGTTTTTCGTTCGTTCCGGGGAACGTGTGCTGGTGGCTGGTTGCTTGGTTGGAAGTTTGTTAAGTAATTTCTGGATGTTATTGGTCGGGTGCAAATGTTCTACCAGCACCAGTGGGAAGGACTGTGGACAAACGAACAGAAATCGAGGGATTTTAAACGACTGAAGGAATAGTTTAACACTGTTACTACCAAGAATGTTAAGTGTTCATTTAATAAAAAAAAACATCATTTCAAAAAGCAAATTTTATTATTTATATGAGGGAAATTCTCGTTAAAGGTGAAACAGAATATTACCGGGCAGAGTATTCTTAAGTATTCTTGTATATTAATAAATCTTCTTAAAACTTCTGTGACGCCTCCGGGGGGCGTCGGATCCAACCCTTTTACAGAACTAAATCTTCTGAAAACTTAAGCGTTACAGATACTGTGGTAGCTCTCGTGTGGTTAATGTGTGGTTAATTAATCTTTGATGATATATCGTGAAAAAAGAAGGAATAGTTTAGAAAATATATTTTATAGCTCATAATATTAAACAATATGAATAGAGGATTTACAGAATGCAACTTCCATGTAATTAAATCAATATTTTTTCTATGAAAAAGTATTTTAAGAATTTTTATAAATTTAACAATTGGAAAACACCATATTCAGAATGTCACGATTAGTACAGATAGGTAGTTCAATTTTGTTTATCCTTTTTTCTACTCAAGCAAATACGCCTGAATGTATGCATTTTATTTATCATAGAGTCCATTTTAACTACTAAAAGCAGCTAAATTTACTATTTTATTTTATTTCACCCAACTGTTTATCTAGAAATTTGTGAATAGTAGTTCCACTGGAAAGATGTACAATAGAACTACTAAAGGAGGACATTAATGCTTAAATTATGGTACGACTTTCCGTTCCAGGTTTTAGACTACAATCTTTCAAACGTATACTTTCATTTAAATACTTGAACTTCTATTCAAGGCTTAATGTTAATTGGTTTTTCAGGTTGGTGCTCTTGTTTTAACTTTTCGACGCTTTTTGTTGCTTCCCTTTTTTATATTCCTAGATCAATCATTCATGTTTAAAGCTCTACATTTATTGAAACAAAAATTACACCATAACTGGTTGTCCAACGGCAAAGTAAACAACATTTCGTACCTCAGCAGAAAGTAATGATAACGCGTCGGTGTAAACCATTACTCGATTGTGAGGAAAGCAGAAAGTAAAACAAAAAAGGTCATAATAAACCAAAATGAAGAGAAAAATAACACGCACGGTCGTTGAAAGGCAAATTTTTACTGTAACGAAATCAAATGGATGAACAATCATTCAATTAAGCACTTCCACCAACCTATAATTACCTCATCTCCAGCAAAGGTTGCAAAAGATTCAGCGCTCCACGGAAGGTGGAAAACTGCGTGAAGGAAAGTGAGAAAGAGCCTGCACAACGGGCAAGAAAGAAAGAGCTAGGTCAATGAAAAAAGGGCATCGCAAATGACGGAAGCATGATGATGGTGGTGATGATGACACTGAACACATCGCTCTCTCTCTCTTTTTCTCTCGTTTTCTCACTCTCTCTCTCTGTTTTTCTCACTATTAATTTTATGTTACTGCTGTTACATTCTTTGTTCCTTCTCTGGCTTAGTGTATGTATCCAACACCATCCCACATAGCCATCGACCGAGCTGAGTCGAGCACGAACGAAGCGAGTGCAACATAACACGCCTTTGTATGGGTGTTGGACTGTACGCTTTATGTGCTGTGTGCGCCTGTGGGGGGGTGGTACTGGATCGCTCAGCTGATTTTATTTACCTTGTATGCTTCTCCGGCCACAAACACCACCGCAAACACCATTTGCGCTGAACCGCCGGCTTTGGCTCGGCTCGGTAGTGGTGAGCTCGGGCTAGCATCACCGATCATCGTGTCATCGTCATCATATGTTCTCGGTTATGCAGTTCTGCACCTCTCGCGTATGTTTAATTCAGGTTCGCGTTTTTTGCCATTGTTCTTGTGGTGGTGGTGATGCTTCTGCTGCTGCTGCTGCCGGTCCAGTGCATCGCGGAACGTGCGGTGCATCCGCATAGCAACAAGAGTGTTTCACTTTTTATGAGCACACATGCACCCGGTCGACCTCACTTTGGATCGATCAGAGGGAGGATTTTTAGAGGGTAATTTTAATAGGGGAAATGGAACTATTAAATAATTCTATTTCTGCAGCAATCTTAAGTTAGTTGAGTTGTGCAAACTTAACTACATTTTCATCTATTGAGGTGACTTTAACTGATAGCGAAACAACTTAACGGAAAATTAACAACGCAGAATGGTAAAACAATTTTTAATTAATTTGCTGATAATCTTTCAACAAAATTCTAAATTGTTTAATACTAAAATCATGATGCTGAGATGCTAGATTTTTTATGTTTTTAAAATAACTCTCCAAAATCGCTATAAAAGGAAGAAAAATTGACTTAACGTTTTAAAATAAGATTTATAATACTCGTCTAACAAAATTTGGAATTGTTTAATAGTAAGACGATAATTTTCATGTTGAGTTAATTTTAACAATTTAAAACAGTATGAAATAACGAAAAAGCGTTCCTTGCTAACCGACTTCAAAACTTCCAGGCAATCAATTTACCATTTTCGCTTGCCAAACTTTCGTTACTTTGTGTCAATTTCTCTCCAATGGCCCCTTCTGTTTGTGCAAGGTAAATTGCAGCACACGGCAGGGGGGAGAAGCCCTGTTGGGAGCAAGCGATAACATCAGCAGGTCGATTGAGGCCCTTAGCAACAGCGCATCATGTGCGAGCATAACTTCGCATCCACCTTCACACACACATACTCACATACACCTTCAGTTCTCTCGCCCCCCCCTCTCTTTCGCTATGTTCATGCTGCTCTCTATGTATGCATTCACCGCACCGCAGCCATCTCGTTCGCACAATAGTTTCGCTTTCCGTTCGGTTGCGACCGCTACCGGTGTGTACTGCATGCCGGTGTTGCAGCAGACCCACCGAACCAACTCCACTACCTCCCTCCCACCCAACAACCAAATGGGGAGGAAGAAGTGACCTGCACAAACAAAGAAACATAAAACATAGCGTTTTATTGCCTCTCATTCTCTCTCTCTCTTTCTCTCTCTCTCTCTCTCTCTCTGATGAAGCAAAAAAAAATCAAAACTATATAGAATCATAGTTTGAGCATGAGCTGTGGCGCGTATGGAGCAACAGCAACATAAAAGCTGGCCGTTGCTGGATGGGTGAGGAGAAACCGGTACCTACTTTCCACCCTGTCTCACATTGCGAAGACCATTTTCACCGGCAATATGGATAGCAGTGGCAGCAGCAGTGTGGCACCGGGGCAAAGTAAAACCGACCGACCGGGGCCGGGGCATCATCCGAACCCGGCCGGCTTCCTTTCTCGCTCATATATATATATGTGTGTGTGTGTGGGTGTGGGTGGGTTGGTTGGGGGTATAATGTTTGCTGTCGATGTTTACATATTTGCCTGCCTAGTGGTTTCGATGATTTACTTCCACTCATCATCCATTCCTTTCGAAGCTCAATCCCACCGACATGGAGTTAAATTTTGGGGAAAATGGTTGGAAATATAGCCTGAAATGTAGCGAAATAAAAACTTCTCTTTATTCCTGCACATAGCGAGCTAATTTACACACCCAAACATGTTTCGTGATGAACATTTATTTAGGAGTGCAAAAGCAGCTTCGTTTTGCTTCCGATAATGCAGCAAAGTATGCAACTGGTGCTGGGAAAGTTGAGAATTCTGAAAGCGGTTTGATGTTCCAGTTCAAATGGGGCAACCGGATGAGCTTTAGTGAAGGTTTAGGGCAACTAAAGGTACTTTTTCTTTTAGGAATGTCATGAAAAAGCTTTACAGAGACAAATCATCTATAGCTACACTGCTGATATTTTTCCATTCATGTACATGTACAACACTTAGTGACTAGCATACTCAATTAATGTTCTGTACACCTAGTTGATAGGTTTTGGTTGATGGTATATTTTTGCCAAAACCCGCTGGCTAAATTTGTAATTAATTTTGACAGTAGTAGTTGATGATAAAAATTAGACATTAAAAAACAGAAAGCCTTGTGTAGTAAAAAAAATCTTCTCGTGGATTTTTGGTCTAAAGTCTCAAAGAGTTCGGGTGATTTTTGCATGGAGGGAAACCAAATTATAATCCAATTTAATACTTAGATTTTGAAGAATTTGGTGGTACAGTAAAACCTCCCGCTGCTGTCACCTCCCTAAGATGGAAAGTTTCTCTAGGATGCACACATTTGCTAGTCCCTTCATTTACCATACATTTCATGTTTCTTTAAGATGGAAAACCTCCCTAAGATGCGATCCTCCAAGCTGCACATGAAATTTGCTCACAAATATTCTCTAAGTTGGCATTGTTAGTTTAGATGTGCAGATTGAAGACGTGAGTTGACGTCAGCTCATTATTTGTTTACAATGAAACGTTCGCTCGGTGTGCTGCAAGAATATTATTTAAGAAACAAATTGTGGTTGAAAATGAA
>KB669870.1:256975-309707 GCA_000349105.1 Anopheles epiroticus
CAGCGACCCGTTCGGCACGAGGCGTAGAGGAGCACAGCGAGCTCGCTGGCTGGATCAAGTGGAGCTCAACCTGTCGGAGATCGGATGCAACCGTGGCTGGAGGACTGCAGCCCTGGACCGAGTTTCCTGGAAACGGATTGGTGACCTGGCCATGTCTCTGGGACGTGAGCAGTGATGAGCGGGCCAAAGAAGAAGAAGAAGAATTCAAAATGAACTTCTGGTATTGGTTTTGGAATCAGTTACGCTCTCAGTTTACTTTATTATTTTTTTATTGGTTCGATATCATTGGTAATATGATCATTTTTATGTAAAAAGTCGTCCTCAAAACAATTTTCATGTTTGATTCCGAATCTCAAGGAGTTTCACCTTTACCGATTACCGAATCTCAAGGAGTTTCACCTTTACCGAGCATTACATCTGTTTTCACTTTTCCTGAAACAAATTCCTGTTTGGCTAAATCAGTAATTCTCAAAATGGCCCACCAGTGGGCGCTGGTGGTCTTGTGGTCTCTGGGAGTCAATTGCAGGATTATTTTGCTTTACAAATGGTTCAAAAAGGGCGTTACTATCAATTGTAAATGAAAAATTGTCGCTGTATGAAAAAAGTTTGGGGACTACTGCTCTAGATAATTAAAATGTTAAAGTATTCAACAATTACATTCAGCTCGTTTGCAGCTGGATTGTGAATTAACTCCAGAATCTGTTCCGAAATCAACTGTAGAACAGGAAAGAATGAGTTAATCCAGGTACAATTTTGTTCAGAGCCAGTTGAAGCACTCTCGAAACTCTCAGAGCCAGTTGAAGCACTGGCGAAATTCTGCTACAGCTTGTGAATTTGTGCTCATGTGTTTCATCTAGTGTGCAGAAACAGTATGTAGCGCAAGATCGATTGGTTCGCTGCATAATTAGACCATTGGAGTACTATCTATTAAACAGCAGGAATGCTTAAATTAATTCCCCCTCGGATGTCGAGGGAAAGCGAACTGTTCCAGTGAAATGCAAAATCCTCCGAAACCATTCCATAGAAATGACCTCATCACATATCGATTAGTACAACGAACCAAATCTTTGGAAGGGGAAAGATTTTAAAAAGTATCACCTTTTGGGATAGATTAAGCGATCTAACCCGAAGCATTCAAACTAACCGCTGGAATATGGCCATGATCATGTCCCAGTTATTCGTCATTGTAACACGTATATTGTTAGAAAACAAAATTCCTACCAAACGTCGTCGGTCTTCAGTCCGAAACCACAGTACAATTATGCGGTTTGTTAGAGTATAGACAATATTTTTCGATACCGTATGTCCTAAGTTAAGTATTACACTCGAGCAAATGCCTGTATCGTAGCTCTCACGCTCTCGATTATCATACGAGAAGTTGTCACCACCGAGATATCATCCGTGTATGGATTACTAATATCAAATCCAGATTGCAGCATATGAATTGTAGGCTAGCAATGAGAGGATGTAGATATAAAACTAAGAGGAGCATTGCCAACACCTTTACGATGTTCCACCTATCGTTCATTAAACTCCAGTTGAGTTATGGTTATCTACAAAAACCTTATATCAACTTACCACCTGTTTTTCCACTGTTAGCACAGTTCTGTCTTTAACAGGAAGAACAGCTTCAAAAATTTTTGTGGTTTATTGCTGCATTTTTGGACTAGACGAAGATGTGCCTCTTACTGATGAAGGCTCCACAACTTAACAAACTTAAGAGCAATTTTTTATTATTTAAAAAGACTCCCGGAACAGATGTGATCAACAATGATGTAGACTTGCAGTTGTTGTAGTGTTGCAGCAAGCAGTTGAGTCGTTTTATCAGATGTTCTGAAATGCGCCTAGTGGTGGAAAACGTGTTCAACTTTCTACCCACTTCCATCCTAAATAAAGCAGTTTTTGGCCCTTTCGGTTCTAGCCCGATTTCGCTCACGATAAGATTAACGCCCTGCAGTACACCGAACCGCGTGAGCGAACTGTGTAATTTAAAATCATTAAACCCAGCAGGAGATTATTGGGCAAACCGTTGGGCGTTGGGTTTGCCCCATTGCGTGCGCTACCGCTTTTACTCACTCGCCGCTCTGTGTTGCGTGCTTTCTTTACTTTGTGTTTGGGGATGGTGGGCTTTAATGATACTTCCTTTCGCGCTCCTTCCTGCCCACCCGACCAGTGTCCGATTGCTTCGGTTGATGATTGACCGCCGTGGAAGTGGAAGCGTTTGAAGTTGGCAATATTTTGTTTTTTCCCTGTCCTTTGGTTGTCCGTTGCGGCCGGGTCAAGACGACCGCTGCATGAATGTTTGAAAAAGGTGCCATTATGGGTAGCTGGCGGGTGTAAGACGCTGGCTGGATATTTATTGGTGCACGCGTGTGGTGTAGCATTATGGGCCGGTTTGAGACCGGAGCGGAACAACGGTAGCTATGTTCTGCCTTTGGGAGAGTGCGGTTGAACCGGAACCGGTCCCCCCCCGCGTGCTGGTCATGTATAATCATACAAAAGCGGGTCATTGTAGGTAATTTTATAATCACACAACTGCTGTGGAACTGTTGTGGCAAACGGTTTGCGCTGCCTGTGCGGTTAGTGGTGTATCAATCGATGTATCTAAAAATTGCAGTAGCTTGACGTTTGGGAAATGTACCTGTATTTTGCTGTGACGTGCTCTATATACTTAACCGGGTAATTTGAACATCCTTTTTTCTATATTAGACTTGATATTGCTACAGGAGTTAAAGTGCTCAGGAACAGGAAATTACTTTCATTTCCTGTAAGTATTTTATCTTATTTTGTTAAGTGGCAAGTTTCATTTTCAAAAACATAAAACTATCATGTTTTAAAACTAAAAACTATCACCACTCACTCAAAGTATTTATGATGTCATACATTTGTTTAAAAACCATAAGCTTTATAATTTTCAATTGATTTTTTTTATATGTAGATTTTTATCATACCGCAAAAAGTTTTTGTAGTTGCCATAATGAACATATAACAAACTGATGTATTTTTAGATGTAGTAAATCAGCGATCACCGATAAGACCGAAGTCCTATCGAATCCCTTTCGAACTATTGCTGTCCCCCATACACATAATTGACTATCCTGCTATGGTTACACTAAGTCACAGAAAAGTCAAAGCTCTGGTAGGTCAAATCAAATGAACTTAGATGTTTTATGTGGCTAAAATAAGAATTAAAATGGTTGCTTGTCTTACAACGTAGAATCAAAATATGTTAAACATTTTTCTGTTTTCCTTAACTTAAATTGAGCCACAATCCCCCAAGTAGGACACTAGTTAAAGGTTTTGCAATAAAAGATAAATTTCATGAATATGTATTCAGAACCGCAGCGTGGCCCTGTGGCACCCTTACAAAACTTTATTTAAGTGCCTTCACCCCATAACTAGTTACAGAACTGTAATTTTGGCACCTTCTGATAGCTGGCGCCCATAGCGTCAACCAACCCGGCCAACCTTTCGCTACGAACCGGTTTGTATTTTTCAGAATATTCCTTGATTTATACATTATGTAGTTGTTTTTCTGCTTTTACAGAATATCTAAACAAAACCTTCTGGAGGTCCTGAAAAAAGTGTGTACTAAGAGGTCTCCAGTAGCATTCATAACCTATTTAAGTTTGTTTATGTTCCTTCTGTTTATTTGTAGGTAAATGAAGAAAATGTTACATTAGTACGTCGAAACATTGCATATAGGGAAAATAATTTTAAGCATCAATTCCCCTAGTTTTCAGGCATCAGTTAGTTTATAAAATTAGTTAATATGTAATGTCAGTGTTTGAAGGACATAATGAAAAATGTGAATAGTAATTGCTAAGGTATAAAAACATTATCCAAATATTGTAAGAGATGAAGGATAATCAAATTGTTTATGAGTTTGTTCACAAAACAATATGCATTGTGCTTGTCAAAAAAGAATATGATGTTTCAAACAATTCTAACACCCTATACGATAAACCTTAAAGCAACATTGACTACAAGTAAACTATTTGATAATTTTGTTGTTAGTAGCTATTAGAGATTATTAGTGTCATTTATCGATACAACTTTTTCGGATAATTTTGTCGAACAAAGTCTGTGGAAAAAATATACGACATCAATTATTTCTTAGTTTGGAAAAGACACTTAAGGTAAAATTGTATGTATTCTTATTGCATTACATGCAAAGGTGATGAATGCTTGGAGAAGAATTTTATTTAGCAGATTTAGCTTATTTAGCTTTTTTGTGTTGAACATATAAATACGTCAAATCACTAAGATCAATCGTATATTCTACTTAACTTTATTGTTTTTTCGACATGTAACAACTACCGATTCTTCCATTGAATACTCCACATGCAACAGCTAATTTGGAAAATCTTGTTACAATTGCAATGTGAGTTAGTATTTAAAAGTTGACTGTCAAAAGCTCTTGACAAGAAAATGTGTTCATCATTTCCTTTAAGGTACCTTCACACCCTGCCACTATTTCATTTAAACAGCAAAAAAAACACAACGACCGCTTCAATGTCCGCCCTTCAAAGTGGCTACGTGATCCAAGTCACGGGGCTTAACCCACCGATCATCCGTTCGCTCTTTTCTATCTCTCCGTCCCACTCTAGACAAGCACACGCTGTTTGCCGAACGGGAGATTTAGAGATTTAATTTCGACCCCTTTGGCAAACCCAACACACACGGGGCGGATGGTGAAAAGCTTGAGACGTCAGACGCCAAACAGCCCCCAGATGCACTTTGTCTCACCATCCAGCGGAGCCACGGATCGCGAGCCGGGTTCATTGACACGCGGCAAAGTGTATTTATGTAATTTTCGATTACGAGCCACGAAATCCATTAGCCATCGGGTGGCGTTCCCAACACATCGACGGCGAAAAGGTGTCCAAAACACGCAACAGCACCACAACCACCAAAAGGTCAGTTTTGTGACGAAAGACTGGTGCAACCCCAACGCACCAATTCGGCTCACTATTTTGACCAGCTCGGACCGGGGGCAAGCGGCTCGGAACCGTATCTCACGCACGCGGCCAGTTGACATCGATTCATCATATCAGCAACAGTCACTTGACACCGGGAGCTGACGAGAGTCTGGCTGACAGCCTGTCAAGCTTTATCACAATTGTTCACTTGCGCTACCAAACAACTATCCGCTAACTGGTGCTGCTGCTATGCGCGTTCTAACGGGTTCTTTGCTTCCGTAATCGGTTTCAATTAGGTTATGTGACTGACTCCATATGACACACTCACACCCCCTTGCTAGTTTCACCCTCTCCGGTCCAGAAAGAGCATGCTCTGGAGAAGGTGGGACTGGCGGATGAAAAAAAAAGTCAACTGAAAAGTTCACTTAATCAACGCTGCAGTGGCCTCTGAGGCCATTAAGCGAGAAGCAGACCAATGCGACGGTGTGTGACGATGTTTAGGTCGTAGTTTCTTCTGGCGCAGGAAGGGAACACGGACTACGGTTAATTTTCCAGCAACAACGTAGCGTGCTCGTTGCAGTGGTCATTCAGTTTGATGGCTTTTGCAGAGTAGATGGCGATTCGGAGGTTTTTCTGCTAGCATCATGTGTCTTAACGTCCGAGTTGTGGTTTGGAGTGGGTTCGGAACGTTTATTGCCGACAAGCGTTGTTGAGGTAAATTGTACATCGGTGTGCAGTTGGACATGAGCTTTTGATTAAATTTAAAATGGTTTATGTAGTTTAAAACGATTTTTATTCTTCGATTTTACTAGAAACAATATGACTCAGAATGTAAGTAGGTACGAATGCTTCACAATATTTTGTTTATTATTTTTCATGAATTAAACGTTTTATTTTATCCGTTTCAGTTTTTTTTAATTCAAACTAAAATTATTGGAGGACGAATGATATTTTTTATAGCAGTAAATAAAAAACTTTTATTTATTCCTTACTTACTTCTATAAGTTCTTTCTGCAAGAGAGTGAAAGAAAATGTGTAAAAAACGATGATTTTTCAATGTGAGGCGTTTGTGGCAGATGAATCAGGCTTAAGTTTGACATATGCCAATTGGATGTATGTTTTTATCTAAAATATTAAAAGCTTATTGAGAATATTTGTTTAGCAGTTTTCCTATCCTTTTAATGTTGAGGAGTTACAAGTTCTTATGTTAAGTAAACTATATAAAATGAGGAAACAAACTAAATCAGTAATCAGCCATTAACATAAACATAACATAAACATTTAAACATAAACATAAACATTTAAACTAGTAATGCGACCTTGTCGTAACTTCTGATCAAAAACAACGATAATTTTTCAACCTTCATTATATGATCCAAAAATGGCAATATTTTTTTAGTTCAATTTTTAATTGTGTTGTTGATTTGTACAGCTCCAGGAGGCAACTATCAATGACATTCTTACCGATTGCTAGATGGCTTACGGTTGGGAGTTTGGATACTAAAACCTTTATATCTTTTGAACCATTTTGAAAAAATTCTTTGAACCATTTAAATAATTGATTCTCATAAACAATAGCAATTATAACGAGAAATGTTTGAATTGTTTCTTACGCCGGATTCTAACAAAAAGAGATATATAAGAATGAACCTTAGCGAGAAATACAGGCAAAGCAATTTAAATATCTTTCGCAATATAATACTCTCAGACTCACTCAAAAGCTTACCGTATTTATCGTATTTTAGCGTGTATGACGACTTTCTATTCGTTAAAGGAAACCAACATCACATTTTGCAATTTTTCTACACGGGTATTTCAGATTCGATTTAACGACATGAACGACGAGAAAAAACGTAATAACAATTTCATAAGTGATGGTTTATTGTAACACACCAATTTGGATCAATTTTACAATTGCAGTAAATAAATAACATTTATTCATTTATTTATTCATTTACTTTTTTCATTTATTTAATCATAAGACAAACATCCATTTATTTATTCATTAGATATGACAGCAATGAGGCGTTTAATATCGATAAATATTTATTATAATTTTTGTTTCTAAAACGAATAAATAATAAATCACTTGTTTCACATGGTAAAATATAATAAATTTTATAATTTTATAATACGTACGCTCACAATAAAACGATAAAAGCGTAAATTTTGAAAATTTATAAATTACCTTGATTCTACTTTTATGAAACCTTGATTTTGCTGCTAATATTTAATTTAAAAGTTTTTTTTTTTAGGATTAACCAGGTGTACAAGATAATTTGAACAAAAGCATCATAAAAATTCTAGATTCTGTTAAACTATACTATGCATGATTGCAGACAGAGCAAGAAAACTTTATTTAATTTAGATTTAACTTAACTTTAAAACACATACACAAAAAAATCAATGCAAAAATACAAAATAGAAACAGTGGCAATCAAATAAACCAAAGAAAAACGCAAACAAAGGTGAGGTCAAAACAAAACACGAAGCTGCTCTTCACACGAAACTGCTCTAATAAGCCAAATCATTTTAGAGGACGTTGTAGCATGTTCAAAAAAAACTTATAAATAATTCAATAAACATAAAAATCAGACAAAAATTAAAAACGAATGTTTATGGTAAACAATGCTTATGAATTATAAAACAACTGCTGTCGAGCTAAAAAAATGTTTAAAAGCAATAAAATGACTTTTTTTTATTCAGTAGTAACGGCCTGGCCGTATTGCTATAAAATGACTTAATAATTCAAATCGATTTGTTTTAAATATTCGAGAAACTAATAATGATGTGTATAAATGTTTTCTACAATGGTAGGACCCTGATCGATGCCCTTTAACAAACATTTGCCGCCATCATCACTGTCCTCCCGATATATCCTTCCGCCCTTTGGGGGGTACTGCATCAATAAAAGTGCTAAAAGTAAAACAAACCTCCAATCGTCAATACATCACACCGCTATCGGTACACCGTGATATGTGTCTGTGCCTTCTGGTTTAACCGTACACATTGTTCTCGTGGGAACAATTGATTAGGTTTTCGCATAACTTTGTTCATAACGTTTGGAAGGCACATAAAAAAATATAGGGAACTTTAAAAAGCGTTAACATAAATCCTACCTCCGTAATGGTCGCCCCAAAGGGAAAAACAAAAGAGTGATTGAGGCAGAGCAGAATAGAGCACGTGCAAAGCTGTCCTCTGGCGGCGAGTAGTGGGACTTGAAAATATGATTCTAATTTGTTTACTACTCACTTCGAGTGCTTTCTTTTAGTGTACTGTTTTGTGTTTTCGAGGGTGAAAAAATAGACCAACACACACACACACACATACACACATACCGTTTATTGCATTCATCAAGCTTATTCTTTCGCGAGCTGCCGTTCTACTCGAAAAAACCGTGCCAGGCAAACACGAGTCTACTCTCCCTAACGAGCACCGTGCCGGCACTTATTGTTAGAATTAAATATTCGTATTTGTTTCTGTGTTAAATTAGTGTTTGCTTGCCTTTGTTTGCCCTCCACTCTCCGTTCTATGTTTCTGTTAACTTCGCTCGGTGCCGTTGTTCTCACTCTCGGTGCTCACTGGCCCTTGAAACGCGCACGGTACGGCGGACACCGGCTTTGTGAGTCCGTTTTGTTTGCTTGCATGCTGTTGCTGCTCTTGCTGATGGTGATGATGATAAATGTATCACGGTGCCAACTGCAGCATCTCCCCACCCTCTGTCCCATTCCACCACCACCGACTCAGTGGATGATCGGTGGACCGTGTCCAATCGCACTAAAGACCCAGTTTCGGATTCGAGACGAGCCGGTACCCGGTCGCAGAACCGGTCCCACCTCCGCGGGACGCGCGCACAAGTCGCAAAGTCGTGGGCACGCTGATTGCTGCCACTTCGCATCCCTCCATGTGCCACAGCACGGTTGGCCTGCCTGCCCGTTTGAGCAAATAAAACAATTATTTTAATATTTATTATACTCATCACTCGCACTCAACCGCTTCCCCCTCCTCCCGCGGGCTTGGCGTGAAAGTCATTGCTGTAGAAGTTGTTTTTTTTTCACTGTAAGGTTAAAGCAAACCCGAGGAATAGGTTAGTTTGTACAGTTTTGCGGTTTTCGGTTTTGTTTTGCCTCCGGTGGAGGTTGCTGCCAGTGATGCTCGAGTGCACTCGTTAGTGTACAGTGTCTGAAGAACCCCACCTACCCCCCCTTTATCACCCCCCGCTGCTTGGGAGGGGACGGGGAAAGGGCGAAGCGATTTATGACTGTTTTGTTTGAGGTTAACGTGCGGTGACATTAGGAGTGGTTGCGCGTAATTTTCAACAGCTCACTAACGATGCTCGATGTATCGCAATAAAGCGGCCGCGGCATCTCGCAGTTAAATGTTAACCAGGCGCTAAACCGGGGTCCACCGTCGGTGGAACGGGTGGTAAACAGATGAGCGAGTTGCTAAAGTAACGATACGGGGTGCGTACAGCTACGATCGACACAGTAAACGATTTGATGGCAGCAGGGAAACAAAACTAACTGAAACTTTTCAATCAAAATAGACCTAACACTTTCCTAAATAATGCATTATAAATGATAATCAAATTATTTCAATCGAATGGCATGTGAAAATATGAATCGAGAATGTAGGCAAAATGTGTTTAAATGATTCATAAAATGTTTTGCTTAATACACGAACAACAAAAAGCTTACAGAGAACCAACTCACAAACGACACAAACAATTTAAACCACAAAAACCGCAAAACGCATTAAACATATTTATTTAAATATTTTTTTTCTACATAACTAGCAACAAGTCCAAACATTCCGCAAAAAGCTTCATTTTTAAACATTTAATATTTTATTTTATATTTTTAAATCCTTGATTAAAACAGAAGGAAGAATCTCTTTCACATGGTAAAGAATTTTAAATTCTTTTTAAACCTTGCAAAAACAACCCATTGCCATTTTATACTATGTACCACATATTCATGCTATTTGATTTTAACTTATACGCAAAGCAATTCCAATGGACCTAATTAGCGCATTCAAACGGACCATCACTGCTACAAGCTTAAGAGCGCATAAATACGTATATAAACTATAAATTTACTAATTTAAAACAGCTTTCAAAATTTAACAAACTGTAAGACTCGTAAAGCAAATTCGAAGAGCTACATTATCGGGGTAAAAGGATTAAAATAAATTTGAAAAGATACCAAAAGCTCATTAGTACCGAATTTTAAATAATTATTCTACTGATGTCTTCAAAATTTGGGTATTCCAAAGTGGTTTTAAGTACATTATCTTATTACAAATAAATTCCACTAGGGACTTTTTTTTCTAACCATCACAAGTAGTTTTGCGAAATGAGCAGTACTGAGCCTCACTCACTCGCCTCACCAAAAAGAGCGATAGCTCTGCTCACTCATCGTTTGCTGAGGTAGCTATTTTTATTTGGGAATATTTTTGATTTAGAATAGTTTTTGCAAGGCAATCGATACTTATTTGGCTGTTGCTGTAATTTTATTTATTCATGATCGTTCAGCGAAATATTTCAATTTTTTCATCTTCATAAGAAGCAAGCACAGAATTCATCTTCATATGAAGCTCTGAGAAAGAGGTAGCTCTTTTTTCTTCGGCGTGATTAAGCGTATGACACCATCTCTGTTCGCGAGCAAAGAGGTAGCTCTTTTCTCGCCTCACTTGAGTGAGCATACGCTGCTCCTCCGCTCATTAGATAGAGGTAGTTTTTCACAACACTAATCACAACCGATATTAACGATCAAGACCTGCCCAAGCCTTATTGGAGAAAATCTGAGGTTTTCTGTGACTTTTGGTACTAACTACAACAGGCTAGTCACACCTGACGATGATGAGCGGTCCAAAGATGGGAATCGATCCACGTCCTATCCTGCACAAGTCGGCGCGTCTACAATTATACTATCGAACCGCCACTAGGAACTTACAATAGCCTTAATTTTCTTCAAATGGATAGTTTATGCTAAAAATAGCTATATAAAAATTTGATCAAAGAAAGTTTGTCAGTCTCAATATTATACTTAAAACGGTGAACCTAGTTTAAGAGAGGACAGTCAACATGTCAGCTGAACCGGCTATAAGCTTTAATTATTGTTAATGTTGCAATATCGATTTGAAAGATCATCAAACTTGAACGAAGGTTTCTTATTATGTTTTTAGTATGTTTTTATTTCCATTGTGACATTTTCCAGTCAAAACATTAATTTTCATTCTTCGGTCTGCGCAATCGTAAATAACTTTCAATTAGTTTTTGAGCAAACACGTTGGGATTCAGTAAAATAAATTTTTAATACTTTTTTCATTACATACCGTATAAGTCCATATTGCCTGTCCGTTGCTAACAAAGATATTTAAAAAAATCATGCCTTGATCAACAGAGTAGTTTAACAAACATAGAAAAGTATGAAACCATCGTATACCAAATGGATAAAATTTGCTATGATAAGAAAAAAACACACATAAAAAAGTAGTGTTGCATTTTAAAACGGCCTTTGGATAAACCATTTGAAGTAAAGTGTCATAGGATTATCATGTTTCAAATATACGAGTTTATTCATAGGAATGTTAATAACATGAGGAAAGAACAAAAATGTGGTGTGAAGTGTAAGTGATTGCAACATGTATTTAAAAGAACAATCTAAAGGTCAAGGTTCATGGAATCCCCCATCAAATTTGCGAAACCTTCATCAACTACAGACCAACCACGCTTTCCTCATTTTTCATAACTTTTAACGTCACTCCGGGTGCCCATTTCCAAAAAGAAAGAAAAAAATAAGCGCCAAATTTCTTTACCTTCACACAACCCCAAAGAGGTTAACGAACTGAAGCCGAATCAAAAAGGGGAAACCCGGTGGGCATCCTGAAAAAGGCGAACAATGGCCGGCCGGTGTGCTGAGTCAGCGGTTGCAAAAGGCGAATGAAAAACGCGTTTATCCAAGCATCCACCAAAGCAGCAAATAATCCTATTAAGCAACGTTACATGCAACTATTTTCGATTCATATTTTCTCCGTCCAACTACCCCTCCCCCCACCCCCCCAGTAAAGCCTTTCTTCTCTAAGTGGAGGACGAAACGCATGGAGCTGTTGTGATAAGGAATAAAAAGGGTGATGGAAATAAGGATACCAAGCCTGCGAGGGCGCTGAAGGAACACATTTTTTTTAAAAGAAAAGCTCAAGCTTACTGTACGTGAAACACTGTCGGATTAACAGCCCGTGCTGGAACGATGCTAATTGCTAATGTTAAGAATAAATAGAACGGAAGGCAAAAGATCTTCTTCTGCTACCGAGCTGAGGGAGACGGTGTTTTGAGGATGATAAACTTCCTACCTGCAGGAATGTTTAAACGCATTTGTTTTAATTAGTTTCTGTCGAGGCTTTAGCATCGCACCGTTTTAGGGAGAGTTTAAGATGAAGAAAAGTTTCGTGGAAAATGCTTCACTTAAATCCCACGCTTAGTGCCGCCCATTAGCTTAAAGCTCTCTTTTTCTCACTTTCGTTTCCTTACAGGAGTGCCTTAAACGTTTAATAAATCATCTAATGACGTTTTGCTGTGAAGGGACTGCCCTTCAAGCGACCTGTGAGTGAATTAAAACTCCTGCTTGAATCGTTGACGGTGACCACCTGTGCGAAACGTCCGGCTCAGGGCAACAGCCGTGTGACAGTTAATGCAATTAGCATAGTTAATTGTCTCGCAACGCCTACCGTTCAGCACAATTACTGTCCGTGCGGTGGGACAATATCAAATGCACCATCTCGACTCGATCACACCCAGCACAGCACGGCATCCAAAAAACAAAAAAAAACCAATAACAGCAAACGCATCATTCAGGAGTGATTAAAGTGATATCTTCCACCCTCGAATGCGCCTCGAAAAAGGGTTGAAACAAGCTGTCCAGTACGGGCGAAAGGTTAAGCCACCTCATCCTCCTCCGTTCTCACCGTTGCACTTTGGCTTAATCGTCCCATGCCGTGCCGGTGGACAATTAAGACAAACTTTCAACACGCCACTGCAACTGCAAACAAGTCACCCCTTTGCTGTGATAATGATCTCCCCCTCCCCGATCATTTCGACTGCATTTCGGGCTACCTTAAAAGCTTTTCCAGAGCCTTTCGCACAACTGCGCTTACCGCCCACTACAAAGTTGCATTGCAGAGAATGCACTTTTCTCGCACGGGGTGGAAAATTTCATGCACATTTAAATTGATTCATTAGACGCACGGCTCCGGCAGCTCGGGGTGGGGTTGATTCGATAATTTATTGGAACAGATTAAATAAATGACAAAAAAAGGGCAATGGGTGAAAGTAGAAAAACAAGGAAGAACCCTCCCTGCTTTTTTTCCCCAATTTGCAATGGAAGTTTTGTAAAAAGGGTTATAGCAACGGAAAGAAAAACGTGAATGCTTAAGCATTCTCCTAAGTGATGATTTGCGTGCGCATTTTGCACCCAACTATATAATCGGAATGCTAGGTGAGTGTGTGGGATGGTGGGTTAGGGTACATGGTTTCAAGATTGCAATGAGCTGATAGTGAAGCAGCGCCACCGAGTGTAATGGATAATTGGTGCTGCTGCTAGTCTAACCGGTAACCCCCTCGCCGGTATAATCAGCTAACGAGGGTGTATCATGTGTTGTACCATTTTTTTTTGTCACATTGTTTTAAGCTCTGCCGCTTCCCCTGATGATGGTTGCTTCCGGTGAGTTTTAACTTGGTTGAAAAAATGAATTTAAAAAGATTTCATCGTTATTTTGAGGGGAAAATCGATTTTGCTTATGTTTAGTAGAAATTGATCTAAAATGTGACAACAGTCTCTGAACATCGCTTGGATATGTTGATAAGAGCCAGCGTTTCATCTGTAATTATGATGAAGCTTAAAACTTTCTTTCCTACAGTATATTTCTGTTTCAAATATTCTTAATTGAAAGGTTATTAATAAATAACTATCTTGGAGTCACATAAGAGAAATGTGACTATTAACGAGCTTACAATGACAGCATACAGGGTTTCGAATCAAATAATGGAACACTTGATCCATTCGGTGGAATGTTTCATATGGTTAGTGGAACATTGCAACCTTACTATGGAAGTTTGCAATCATTTAGGGGAATCGTTCAACCAGGTAAGAGAATTGTTTAAATCGGTTATGGAATTTAGCAACCAGTTGTGGAAACGATGCTGTTAATGCCCTTAAAATAAATACTTTTGAATTGTTTTTTGAAATATTTAACGTATGTTACTAGTTTTAAAACGTAATTTCAGCTGCTCATTTTATTCATTTTGAAAAAAAATATTTTTTGAATAATATTTCTATAAATTGTGCTTTAAAGTTTTTTAAATGGATGACAATTGTGGGTAGAGTTAGTTCTTCGAATAAAAACGATTATTTAAAGAAATTTAAATGAGGAAGAGACCTAATTTCAAAGCATGATGGAGATGCGTACTACCACATCATGTATGTAAATGTAAAAAAATAATGCTGGGAAGGGAAGGGAACTATTAACTAAATTGATGCCCTTTCATTTGTTAAAACGCAGTCTCACAAACTTATTATATTAAATAACAAATGAAAATGAATGTCATAAAATGTTCCTTAGTTTTAAATTACGTGTAAAAACTGTAAAAAAGTACGTTGAATATTTCGAAAACAATTAAAACGCATTTTTTTAAGTATTAATAGCATCGTTTCTACAACTGGTTGCAAAATTCCATAGCAACATTGCAATGTTCCATTCACCATTTAAAACATTCCACCGAATGGATCAAGTATTCCATTATTTGATTCGAAACCCTGTAAAAGCCTAAGCCCTGCCTAGGATCTCTATAAGAGGCAAACCGAGAGAACACCACCAACCTTACGGCGCTCATCAAATTGCTTATACTGGTGGTTAGAATCACTACCGGATCATTTATTTCGCAGATTTCTATAGAACAGTGGTTTCCAAACTTTTTTCATTCAGCGCCCCCTTTTCAGCCGTAATTAACAATACCGCCCATTTCAAAACATTTGTTAAGCAACATAATCAAAGCATATTAAATAATTTTCGAACAAACTTTGCAAATATTGAATAAAAACGTGGTGTGAAACATAAACCTATTTTTGAGATTGAATTCTTACCAGGAAAACTAAACAAAAGCAAATCACTATTTTTAGACAATTTTCGAGAATTTTTAAATCCGAGTTTCACTAGGCACAACGATTTTAAATTAATTTCAAATCTGTACAAACGGAACTATTTGTACGAAATCCAGATTTTTCCCCCAGTCTACTTGGACCAACCATCAATTAATTTTGTCATATGTTGTTCAAATGTGGAAATGGATGCAAATACTCCCGTTCTATTCATCATTTCTAATACACAAATTTGGACGTCCGTGCTTATGTCACTATCCATATTTTATGCTATGATTTTCATCTTGCAACTGCACGTAACCTTTGATAAATTACGGCTAGATATCTGCCAAATATGCTATATTTCAATTTCATTCTTCGTAAGGATTTTAAACGATATTGAGTTAGTTTACAGCTCTACAAATGTTTTAAAAAGATAGACGTTTGAATGCTTCCATAAGACATGAAACATTTTTATTAAACCCATTAAACTGCATTGTCCATCGGTGAAAAAATCGAATCCTACAGCCCAGTGTGGGAATCACTGCTCCAGAGTATAGAATGTATCTATCTGGTAATGTTCAGACAGCTTCCTCAATTTCAGTGCATTAATACATGTGCAGTGCATGTAATAGTGTGAAAACACTTCCATATGGCTTCCCCAGCTACTCTTGTCCAATTCTCCGTTCTGTTTTTTTTTCCAAAAATGCTTTCAGAAATTTCTCGATATAAACTGATCTTTGGTATCTGTCTAGTATGACCTTAGACCTGAAGCTCGATTCTTGTTGATTGCAATATTTCTATTTCATAATTAGAACTCTTTCGTTTATTTTCAATATTTTTCCATCTTAGCAACCTATCCTATCTAATTCCAATCAAAGTAGCCACGTTTCAAGTCCAATTCGATCAAAACGGCACACCGGAAACATCCCGATAGTGTCGGTTGCAAATTCCAACGGACTAATTGGCAGCCCTTAAAATGCTTTCCTTTGAACACCCATCCAAAAGCTATCACGTTTTGTCTGACTTTACCGCTGTCCCTTTTTTTTGTGTTTTCAATTGCTTTATGCTTCTCGCTTCCCGTTGACCGGTCTTTCGCTCTCGTTTCGATGCTACCCTTTTGGGCCGGTTGCATGTAAATTTGCGAACGTTTCATTCAAATTAACCTTTCGTTCCTTAACCTCACCCTCTTGCTCCCCCAAAAAAAATGCCGACAGCGATTGGACGAAAACCCCGGCCCGACAAAGACCTTTCGGGGGGAGAGGGCTCACGTCCTTATTATCGTTAGACACTGGCTGCTCGAAGGAAAACCAGCAAAGAAGGAACAGTCAATGGGAGTCCGAGGCAGAGCCAAAATGGTAACAATCGAACGAGGTGAAAGGAAAAAAATAGTCATCAGCTTAATGTTACTCCCTCCCTCTCCCCCTCTCCCTCGGATTCCACTAAGCAAAAACCCCGTCTTGTACCGGGCGGTGGCGCACTAAAAGGCAAACAGCGGCTCTGGTCCACCGGTAAAAAGCGAAGCAAATGTCAACCAATCTGAAGTGGTGATTGCGTGTTTTTTTTTTATTCTCCCAGCTCTTTTCCCCAGTTTTCCTCGGCGGCTCGCTTTTCCCCCACATTAAATCGTGCCGTCTGCGCGTCCCGCACGGAAAGGCGTTGGCGTTGCACATTTCATTCCGAAAAATAAGGATCACCCGGCACGTTTGCTCCTTGGGGCGTATTGTTGGCCTCCTTGTACGCTTCGCCAACCGAACCAGTTGGTCGGTGGTGGAGTGTTTTGCCATTTTTCGAACACATTTTTCATCGCAGCAAATGACACCACACGCAAAAGGCGGAAACTAAAGCTTGCCGTGCCGTGTCGGAAGAAAAATGGAAGCAGGCCATTCGGCGCGGCCGTGGAAAAACCGACCCACCTCCTTGCCCGTGTTCGGATTATCTGTTTCACTTTGACTGTGTGGGGCTGCTCTTTTTATTTTTGCCCTTCCCGGGAGGGTGGAAAAACTTTTTCTTCACACCCCGTGAGCTCGATCAAAATCCTTCTGTCTTAGGCGTCTATTGTTTTGTTTCCTCTTTCCCTTCCATACCCTCCGAACGAGGCCTTTTCGTGGATGGTTTTAAGTTCATTCATCTATTAAATTGAATTCGTTGTTTATTTTAACTGGAAATGGTTGGCCCCGATCGGGGCGGCTTCCCGTGTCCTAGAGACAAGCCCCTTGCTTTTTGTTTTTCCGATCTTTCCACGGCACCATGGAGAAAGCGATTCGATAAGGAAAGTTTCAAAAAGAAAAACAGGATACAACAGCTTGGCGCTGGGATGGCGAAATCAGTGTGCCGCTTATGATGCCGCCGGTGCCGTAAAACCCCCGTTTGTGCCTCATCATTCACAATGATACTCGGATTTTCCGGCATGGAACGTTGCTTTGAAGTCGGTGGCGATGGTGCAAAGAATTGGCAGACGTACACACCTCCCTCTTTCTTTTTCTCCCTCTCTCCCGCCCGTTTGCATCGAAAATCGTAGGCGATTTCCTGCCTCCGTGCCTGTCTTACGCTCTTAATGCCATGTTAATCAGGGCGGTTGATGATGGGCAGAAAATGGCTCCTGGTGGCTACGGGGAAATTTGTTTTGAAGGGAGTTTTTCCTTCAACTGAAGTGGTGTCATTTCCTGGAGATTTTCCTCACCGAAAGGGCACTGGTACGTTTTTTTTTAGTAGCGAATAAGTATTTTTTACGAAAACCATATGTATTGGTTTGTGAAGCCAACGATCAAAATTTATTTAAAATTAAATTATATACAAAAAATTGAAATAAACTACAAAAAAAAATATTACAACTTGATTGAAGTCATAACAGAGTCTTATAACGTTTTACTTTAACCGCCGGTTATTAAGAGTCGATCAACACTGGTGTCATATGACATATCAGACAGATAATTAAAATTATTATTCTAAAAATTTGCATGTATCGCTACATGGATGCACGATCAACTTGAAATCGATGCTAATTTTCCTCAAAAAAAAATCTTTTTTTTAATTAAGAGAACAAGAATTATTTTCAAACGCGTGCCCAAATCAGCAAACAAAAAGTTTAACAAAACGCACAAAATGGGCAATATGCTCTGAAAGACACTTCAAAATAGTAGGTGATTTCAAACATTCTTCTAAAAGAGTTTCAAAATATGATAGCCAAAACGTTGCTTCGCAATTTACAAATTCAGCACTGCTTTGATGAAAAATATTGGTAAGAGCTTGCTGAACGAAGAACGATATGCAGTTATTTAAACATATTTCAACAATTTTGAATACGGTCTGGTCGTTCTACTGGAATTAGAGAACAATCACGAAACAAGTTTTAATAATTTTCAAGCCAGTACACTTTCAGTTTTCTGTGTTTTTTATCAACTGTTAGGAAATTGTTATTGTTATTTTTATTATTGGAATACAGTTAAATTTTTTCAACTATTTAGTAATTTTTTTAGCTTTATTTTTTTCCACTACATGCAACAAAATTTTTAAAGAAATATTTTAGAAGTATTAGTCAGTCTGATAAATGCTAAAGCTGATGGTTTAGCTATGCCAATAAGATCAATAATTTGAAAAAACTGGAAGGTGATAACAAAACAAATTGCTCCAACTTGTATGAAAACTATAGCAAATAATAAATAAAAGTATGTATTAGGCTAGGCATCTATAGATTTTATAAGTATGCGTTGAACATGATTTTTAATCCTCTTAATCTATTTAATGCTAAAATAAATCGCTTGTTAATTTTAGGTAGTTTCTTATGGTTAAGATGTATATTCTCAAGGAATGGCTCTGATGAAGCTGATTTTCATCTTGGTAGCTATAGCAACAAGCAAAATTATCGGATTTGGAGCATGAACAAACTACACGTAATTAAAAATCTGCTGGTGCAACCATAACGAGTAACTATTTGGTGTGGACATTGGCCAAAAGACATCATTGAACCTTTTTTGTCTTGGAAATGAAGAAGACGAGACTCAAGAAGATGATAGCCAAGATTGAGTTCGTTTGAACTAAGCTCAAAATCGAAAATAGAACCGATCGTATTGGAAACTGCATTGCTAGCCGTGTCAGTCATATGTCTAATTTTTTTTCATTCATAAGCAATTTATTGTGATTTATTGTAATTTTATTGTAATTTGCAGGTTTCTTTTTAAGGCGCATTCAGAAAAAATATTGGCAGACCCGTTTTGTGAATATAAATTCACTATTTTACAGTATAGAGTGGAGCAAGCTTACAAAACTTTAAGCACCCTGATTACGATGTTTTCAAATAGTTTTAAATGTTGATGTAGTTTAGAAAATTGCATACTCTTTAGTGAACGAACTCAAAGGATAATTCAAACAGATTCTCTAAAGGATCATAAATAGATCAACCGTGATCAACATCGATCGATATCTGTTTCACACTCATTTTCCCTTTTCTGATAAGAACACAGCAGCTGTACTCCATCAGGACAAGAATCGAATCAGGATCAGGAGAAGAAAAAAAGATAACATAGATTAACTTAGTGGTTCAATTTTCTTTTTTCATTCAGCGCCCAATTTTCAGTCATTATTGAATCTAACGCCCATTTTAAACCGTTTGTGTCGCAAAATAATGCTTCAATTGACTCTCACTGCCCACTACAATTTTACCAGCCTCCACTGGTGGGCGGTAGGGACCACTTTGGGAATCGCTGTACTAGCTCTAGTGATAAGAAACTAAATTAAAAACCACTGGTTGGTAAAAAAACTGAAAGCACAAAATTAAAGAAATATTGTTAAAGGAAATACAGAAACATTTCGATGCTCCGTTTAACTTTGCGATTGCAAATTTGTGTCTTATTAGAAGCAACAGTTAAAAACTATTGTCTCAGATTGTTGCACCCCTACATGGAATTGGTATAACAATACAAATTCTTCTTCAGGGTAAACGTTATTATTTAAAATTGAAATAGTTTTACCGATAGTTTAAAGCTTTGATGTATGTGTAACTCTACCTTGCTTCAATTAAATTTTCATTTTTTTTGTCTTGTTTATGTCTTCTGATTTTCGCAGTAATGTCAATATATTTTCAAACACTTAATTTCACTTCAATTTCCACAATGACTTTTCACAAAAACACACCGTACCCTTGCATTTCATATAAAATAATATCCCAACCCTACCATCGCACCGAAATGCTCATTATCATTTTGCAAGCTGGGCAGGACGACGACTGCCTGGGGGGAGAGTGTTCGAATTCCGTTCACTGACCGTAACGAACATATCCCGCCTCTCCCGACTCTCCCAGCCCGGTCGGGGGCATGTTAAGGTGAGCTACAAATTTATAATTTTATTGCTTCAGTTTATTGCACCCCAGACACGGGCACGCCACACACATACACACACACACACACAAACGCACACACACACGCTGCGCAATGTAGTTAGGAACTAGACAGTAGCAGTCACTAAGGTAAGTCGAATGGTGCAATAAATCGGTTGTCGGACTCGTCTAGTCACACCGCTTACCAGCCCCAGGAAGGCAGGGCTGGGCGGCAAGCAACAGCTTACGGCTGGTGGTGGGGCTGGTGGATTTGCATGCGTGCCTTTGGCTCTGCCTGTGTGTGTTTGTGTGGCGGTACTTTAGCACCGAAGAATCTGGGCAAGAAATGCGCGCAAAAAAAAAAGGGAGAGTGAAATAGAGGGAATTTATTGCAGGCCACTAATTTTCCTATTTATTGTACCATTTTTCAATGCCAAACACTCCCCATCGATTTGCTGAACGTGTTTTATGTAGGCAGCGATGCAAAAAAAGGCACACTCCACAGTCACTATGGCATATTGAAATAAGCGTGAACGCGAGCTTGGATGATTTCATTCGCCGTTTGCGATAGTCGTGGATTGATTTTTGCACATCGGCCAACGAGGATGATGATGATGATTGCGTTTAATCGGGCAGCAACCGTGTTTGGTATGGTTTCGCTTTACGGGTTCGGCTTGATGGGTGGATGGATGGATGGATGATGGCGAACATACGGAACTGGAATACTCTCGATTGCAGTGGAACATATTGGTTAAGGTTTTATAATATTCTGGTTTTCGTTTACAGATGTTTTTTTTTTTGCTCTTGTTTGCTGGAACCGTAGTACCGTGGGTGAGTGGGTGATTCTGTTTTATGCAAATTCAATTACTGTTTGCATATTAAGTTGTTCGCTGATCCGCGAAGAAGCGAGTGCGAGAAGCGAATTAAGCAAATCGTTCGCTACAGCGAGTGCTGGAAGTGTGAGTGTAAGACTATTTGTAGAAGATTTATTACACCAAAAAATTGACAAACATGAGAGCCAGGAATCTAGTTTATTTCTTAAAATACGGGTTTCTACTATTTTTGGACAATTGAAATTACTGGATAGTAGCTTGATTCAATTTACGTTTTGAAGCTCAATATTATTCACTTTCACGAAAGATCCTTCAATATAGGAATTAATTTGTCTATTAAATTCAATACAAAGACGCGGTTTTGTCCTGTTAAGCTTTCTCAATGTGTTTTTTTTTTAATTCTTAATGCAACTATCTGCAACCTTTTGTCATAGCAGAGATGTCGTTTTGCACTTAAATTTGGAGTTTATAACAAAAATACAAATTATTTTTATCTCATATATTGCACCTCACAGGAATTCCATTGACATTCGTTGAAAAAATTTCTCGAATTTTCTCTGTAAAGTTTTAGATCATGGTGCTGTTTTTCATGTACTAATGTTTCCACTGAGAAAAATTCTTGCAACGTATGATACAGTTTATCAAGCACTGCATGGCCATTTATGTGGGCTTAAAATAGCTTTAAATAAAATTTTCCGAAAAGTCATAGAGTGTAGAGATAGTTCTGCGAGAATTATGTTCATCAGTTCTTCTAAATTTTATTTCGTGTCAAAACTTCTGCGCTACATGTTATCACGTGAGTTTAAGATGTTTGATGTAAAACAAATGGAGTGGTTGTTGTTTTTAAGGATTATGCTTTCATCCTCAATTCGTTTTACTGCCTTCAAGTTCCGGTACCGTGAACGTAACTGAACAAGCAATTGTTGTGGTTAATGATCTCAAATATGCTGAATTGAATCATCTCTTATTCTTTTTTCTGATTGCGTAATTATTCTCGCTCGATTTCGGTTTTTCTTGAATATATTTACAAGTACACATTTTTAAACCATCTTGTTGCTGGTGTACTATATTTTCTAAATCATTTCGTAAGCTCTTCCGTCACTCGTTTACTTATGCTCATTCATGAATTGGTTCATTTTTTCAGTGGTTCTTCCAGGACTTCTATGTATAAAATGTGCCTGTAAGACCCGGGACAAGCGTAATCTTGAGTGTAATTTCCTATAGCGCCACCTGAAAGCAGTTAGTCGATGAATCTTTGGGGTTCGTATAAGTTTAATTTTATTTCCTAGAGTTACACGCAGTGCGTTGTGTACTTGCCTGGTATCGCGGGAAGAGAACGAGAGAGAGAGAGAGATCCTAACTGAGCACGCCATAGCTTTTATAAACATAGTGCAACGTGCACACTCTAGCTGTCCTATTCCTTTTTCTACTCGTGTCGTCCCTGTCTCCTAAATCCCCAGGGTCCTAAACCTACTACGCATATTTTGCGCCAGGTGACGTCCTGGTCGCTACAAATCGAAACATTGTCATGATGATCAGTGCCAGTGAATGTATTTTAAAGTTTATTTACTTTTACTACAAGTGGATTTATTTGCCCTAAGGCAGGGGTTAACAAACCGTATTAAAAAAAATAACCCTGACATATACAGATAGCATCTAAAAGAAAAAAAGGTATGAAATTGTGGAGTTGATCGTAATGTTTCTATTTGCGTTCATTGTTCCACGCTTACATAAGTAAGAACATTTTGGGGTAGTCCATTCGATTCTTCTTTGGTTATTAAGCTACTATCTAGCTGGTTATTTAATGCGATAGGATTTTTCGAACATTTTCAACAAACAAATAGGACAAATCACATGTGTGATGCTATAAAGACGTTTTTTGTTGAACATTTCAATTTGTGTGCATTTTACTCGCTGATAAAAAAAATATCCTGTTAAAGCTAGGATGAATTAAACGTAATTCTAGTTTATCGTAGTGTAAAACTATTTTTTTGATAATAATATTTGTTTTCAGACTAGCTTTACCTTAAACTAGGGGGGAAAATAACTGTGTTGGAGAAAGGACCGAAACATATCGTTTTCCCAGGCTACACGTTTTCCCATCCTCCATCAGCAGGTGCGAGAGTGAAGATTCAGATAGCGAATTTAGTGGCATGAGATCTATATAAAATGTTTAAGATGAATTAAAAAAAAAAACAATTAATTCAGAATTGTCTTCATAAGCAGCAGTGCTGAGTGCAAACAAACGCCAAACAGTTTCCATTTGACAAAATCTTCTCCATAGTACAAAGCATACACCAAGCACTGTACTTCTCAGTGCACCGTAACTAACGACACCATCCCACTAGAATCGGTGAAACCCTCGCTGCATGGTGATGCATTCAAACGCATCGTTACAAGTCACCCAAACATGGCAAACGGCTTCAGCTCCGTTCAGTGCAGCTTTTGCCTCGTCTCACCATTTGAAGTGATTGATTGACGGTGTGCTTCGCAGTGCGCTGAATACTGATGATGAAGCTGATCGTCTGAGCAGGCAGTTTGATAATGATGATGCACTTGCTGCCGAGGAAACGACGATCGCTTCTCGATGTTCTGTCGAATGTGTCGATCCAAGGAAAGTAGCAAGCAAGCTTACGCTTACGAACTTCTCACCAGAATATGGATTTACCATCTCTTCAGGGTGCTTATGCGTTAAACGATTTGCCACCTCTTTTACTTTCTCATCTTGCAAGCAAGCAAGTAAGCAAAAAACACACCCGGTAAAGGAAACGATGATCCAATTCCACTTCAGTCAGACCGTAATCTGAAAAGCGTCTTTTATTTTGCAAATGCTCTTCCCATCGTTCACCGTGCGCCTTCCTTCGCCTATCTAGGAATTGATAGATGCTAGCGTGCTGGGCCACTTTGGCTAATGAACGATGAATATTCATAACCGCAGCGCGCAGCCCCGTTTCCGGAGCAAGGTCACAAATCGCTCCGATTAAATTGCATTAGATGCTGGCCGGAAACTGATATCGCACCCAATACATACTGACCGGGGTTGTGCGCTCAACGTGAGTCCAGCGTGGGTAAGAAAGGAAGCATCCTACCTGGTGGAGGGATCCCTCCAACAAGGGAGGGATGGTTTAAATTTGTTACAGAAATTTGCATTCAATCGAGCGGACGAAGTTTGCATCGGGTCAGCGGGTTGCGTTTCGATAGTGATCGGAAATCTTAATCTTGGGTTAGGCATGGGAAAAAACGGGTTACCCCGTTCGGCATTGATGCATTCAAAGTGGATGGAAATGGACTTGGACCAACAACCGGGGCGAAGGGGGGAAAAAAAACGAAGCTCTTTAATGGCATTGGAAGATTGCGGTTGGGTTGAATGAAATTTTGAAGGTGCCATTGCACAAGGGATGTCGAAACGGTGGACCAATGCTTCGGCGATAAGCTGTCGAAACTGTGCGTGAACTTGAAGCACAGTGCCGTTAGTCGTAGGGAGTCTGTATCGTGAGCCGAAGACGTTGGTTTGATTCAAGATTTTTTCAGCAGCTTAATTTGGTTTTAAGATGACGGTGTTGAGTTTTAGGCATACTTCCTCATAAATGTACATTTCTAGTTGCAATCAGAATAAGCAATTAAGCTTGCTGTTGATCATGTCTCGATTAAGTTTTGTATACATTTCATTCATTTTAATATCGACAACATATTATTTCTACTCCCTTTTTTAAATAACTACTGATTTTGGTTTTTAAAATCGTTTAAAATTGAAAATATTTCTTCAGGAATTGAACAGTTTCTTCAATCCTACAGACAATTTGATATGATAAAAAAATAATTATATTTTATAAGGGCCTATTAAATCAGGACTGAAGGCATTGCACTATTTCATTCACAATGTTATTGAAAGAAAAAAATCTATTAAGCTGAAACAATCATTACTTTATAATTTAGGTGTTTTTTTTATTGTTGATTGGTATTTGATTGGATTGTTCTTAAAACAATGCAAAAATGTTTCGAAGTATGATGTTTTCCTTTATTTCATTTTTTCGATTCTTTTGAAGCAGCTTTGTTGAGTATTTTGATTCAGAAAACGTTCAGAAACCATAGGTAAAAACTAATTGAAAGTTTTGAGTCTAAAGTCGCTAAACATACGTCTGCTGTGGAATTTTAGTTGGATAGTTTACAGTGCGTATACCAGCTAAACGAACTCATACAATTGGCTTTGTATAAGTTCGTATAGCTGGTATATGCACTGTATACTATCCTGAAACCATAATCAAATTGGCACCACAGCGATAGCAGATAATTTGTTCACCATCAAAAGCGAACATCACATACATGTTTAAATTATTGTATCTTATTCGCACTTCTACGATCTCGACCACTATCTCGTATTCCATCTCTCTCGTGTTGCAACAATAATCGATCAACTACTTCTCCATTACGATAGTGTGAGATTGCAGGGTTTGAGTCATGTAAAGAAAAATTTCAATCATCTGGAGAAATTATTAAATTAATTAATTTTTAAATTTTAAATTTTAACAACCCTGTTGCACTGATTGATACATTTAGAGAAAAAAAAACAAACCAACTTATTTCATACGATATCAACGGCAATGGCGTATTGCTTATAATCAAATGTTTGTATAGTATTGAAAATTATTTTCTGTGTCAAAAAATCAAGTTTTCTATATATTAATTAAGAAGAGAGTAGATTTATAAAGATGGAACCCTTCTGGAAGCTATTCGTAATTGATAAATTTAATCATACTTTAATATTAGATAAGGGTTTGTAAAGAGCTGGTCCCTGATAAAATAATAAAGAAAGTTTGCAATACTTTCACTAAGGATGTCCAAAAGTGTACCGTAACTGATAAAATTAATTTTCCATTAACACGTTTAAAATGTATACAAAGTGATTGCAACGTTCTATTAATACGACGTCGAACCCTGTATTTACTAATACAACGCGCCAGGTTAATGTAACTACCTGCTTTGCATGCTCCTCTGATACCAAAATCTACATTCGAACCTATTGGCGCGTGTGTCGATTACCGGCCACACACACACACAGCATCCATCCCAAATCAATCACATCGATTGCTATCGACTGCGATCTCGTTGGTAACGAGAGGGAGAAAGCGTATAATCCTCTCTTATCATTGGACCCGGAGATCAGTCTGTCACTTTCACCTCACCTGATGATAAGAGTGTGATCCTCATTACTAACACACGCGATAGGATAAATACCGTCTCCTGCAATGGATGGTCTCCTGTTACTAAAATCGTGTTTTTAGACCGATCGATTCGGTTAAGCCCGGATAAAGCAAGCGCCAACGATCGATCTTCTTTTTCACCACGCACACTTTTTAAGGGGCTACTTACTACCTCCTTCACTGGATGCTCTCTTGTTACTCAAGTGAGATTTTGGATGCGATGGACGCAGCAAAAAAAATGCCTCATCTGTGTCTTGACAGATGTAACCCTCCTTAGAGACATATTCTCCTGTTACAAATGCCGAAACATAATCACAATCGAGGAGAGCAGAGAACGAACGAAGAACGAAAGGAATCCGACACAGGGTGGTGAGTGATTGTCATGTGATATTATTTGTCGAGTAAAACGAAAAATCGTAGAAAAAAGGAAAGAGTTGTCAGAATGATTTCATATGTATTTCCCATAAATAAATCATAAAATCTTGTTGCATTAAAAAGTCTTAATTTAAAATAAATTTTTACATGCTATCTTTTACTTAACTAACAAACATTTTTCTTAAACATGTTAGTTTATTCAGTTTTCATATTATGTTTAACTTTCTAAATTTGAAATTTCTTTGATAAAAGAGGCTTGTAAAAATCAGAAACTCATACAAACGTTTTCGAAAACACTTAATTAAACTGTTTTAATATTTAGTCGTTTGCGTGAATAAATAAAAACATTCAAACACACTTTACTGGCTTAAATTTAACAAAACGCAAAAAGTAATTAATTTTTTTAGAATATTTTAAATATATTTCAAAATTCCTACATTCTCAGTGACTACAATATTATACTACTTATTAGTTTACAAACGAATCAAGAATACTATAATACAATGTAATATTATTGTAACATTTAAAAAACGTTTTTCAAACTAAAACTTAAGCGCTTATGTTAATTGTTGTTGTTTTACGAATATATTATAACTATTTGGCGTATTTCCTACATTTTTAAATACAGTAATAATAATCTTTGTAAACAACAAAGAAGAATGAGGTTAAGGCTTTTTTGTTAATCAGGAACAAATATTTAATACAGCTTAATAGTAGTAATACAAATAATCAATAATTCAAATAATACCTATATTAAAAACAGACAAATTACAGTAAATGAAAACCCGTAAGTAACGTTGGTAATATTTTGTTACAGGCGTAGAGAAAATTAAATTGTCTTCCCTCTAAAGTTTTAACTCATTACAAAGTGATCTATCTCTTTGGAATATTTTCTTTACTTATATACTAATCAAACGCGAAAAATGAAATTGGTGGTATTTATTATTTTAAATTTAATTTCAGGCACATGTCACATAAAATTACTGTCACATTTTGTTCTAACTATATATTTATAAGCACTTCTCCCTGAAATGGTATTCCATACCTCAAGTAGCTTCCATTGCACGCAGTGCTTCGATATAATAGAAACACAATCCCAACCCATCCCAACCCCCGCCCTAACCACGCTGCTGACGTCAATCGTGCCGGCTAGATGCACCATGCACCGCGAATTTGAGATGCACTCTTGTCCTGAGCGGAATTGCAAAAACAGAGTAAAACAAAGCAAAAAGTCTAAACGAACCACCATCAGCAAATCGAAAACGGTACGATTCAATGGCAATGCAGCTTCTTTACCTCTCAGCCGCTTGTTTTGAAGCACAGCGCTGGGCGTTCGAGTGGGTGTGTTTTGCTGCCGCCACTGCCACACAAACACTGCCCGCACTCCTCTCCACACACCGTGTTTAGTTGCATTCGATTGCATTCGCCACAAACGTTCGATATGGCCAAGAATCGGGATTGAAGGGAAGGCAGGAGTATGCAATTGCAGATGCACAGGCAAACAAGAAACGTGGGAGGGGTCGGGTACGGTTGAGATTATTATTTCATTAATTTTATTACTAGTCAAGTGTTGCTAATAAAACTGACCTAGTTTAATGCTGTAGCTGCACGGGAGGGGGGGGGGGGTAGTGCGTTGCACAGATGGGAGTTGGCTTTTGCATTTATTCGCTGCTGACAGCGCCCATGAGAGAAGGACGTGGCCCGTGTTGAAGGCAACTGTCTTCTCCTGTGCTCGAGTTGGAAATAGATATTGATTGTTTATGAGACGTGAATCGACTCGGTGCTGTGCTGAGTGCAGTTGCACCTAGATGCACCCGCGGCGCACGAAAGCCCGAATGAAGATCGAGGTATTAGAAAATTGAATTAAAAATATACAACCTCATCAAGAAGGTATGGGAAAACGGTTCGAGCTGGTCGGTACGCGGTAATTGATTCGAAAAACACGACGACCGGTACCGTCTTAAAACAAACAGAAAAATTGACGGTGCGCGGGAATGGGTTAAATGGATTTCCTGGACACCTTCCAAAACCCCGCCGTCACCCATCGCCCGCCCCATTTCCGCTGGTTGCGTTGCGAATCGCGCGAATCGAATCGTGCGTTTCTCCCGGTGCTAATAATGTTTGCCCTGCTGGCTGGACGAGAACTGCTGGCTGGTGGTGCGAAACCAAATCTCCGAAACCGGGTGAGGCAGCGAGTAAGACATCGGCAAGGCGTCACGGGCAAGCCAGTCACTCAAAGTCACTGGCTTTTGTTGGTTTTAGTAGCTCGTGTGCAAGTGGAAACAATGAAACAATCGTCACACCGGTGCACACACTCGCACAGAGGGTGCCACAGCCTGGCTTTGGATCCGGAAAAAAGCGGACCAGGGCTTTTGGTGGTGCAGCTGAATTTTATGTGAAAATGCGTTCCGGTTTGGCTGCGAGCAGTACGAGAAGCTGGGTGGTGATCAGGTTGGAACAAAGCGGTGTGTGTGTGTGTGTGTAATCGATACAGTTTTTGATTGGGAAACCTTTTAAAACAAAGCATTCGATCGAATGTACTCGTTTGCTGTGTTTCCTGTTTGCTGTTTGAAGCTAAAGAATCTTAAAGGAAACGAGCAGGACCTCTTCTTTTTCTTGTTCTTCTTCGTCTTAGCTTTGCATTTTTTATCTATATTCGATGCTAACCATCTATCACAATCAGAAGCTCAGAGGAACGTCTTTCGACTACTCTAAGCAATATCGACTTGGGTTTCTTTTAGCCTGTGTTTGAAAGCGTATCTGCTTTTACTTGACGCAAATAGCTATTTCTATCGCTCCATCCCTGTCTTTCAAATGTGACTTTAAAACCTAGCTGGTTATCTCGAATGGTGGTGGTTCGTTCGTATCTAGTACATTCCAACATGATATGGTCAACGGTTTCTGGTAGCTAACGTTGGCCTCAATTTGGACTATCTGCAGCGCTTATAGTAAGTTTTAAATATTTTTTAAGTTCCTGTCCTGTTGGGATTCTATTAGTTATTTGGTTAATTATTTCGCTGGCTGACAGGTTGGCACCCTAATTCCATTGCTTATTTTGCAAAATCCCATTGGAAATGCTCATAGTTTTTGCCCTTAATTTGTCATTTGTCACTTTCCTAATTTTACGTTCCTTCCATTATTTTGTCATTTACCTAAATCAATTTTACCTAAATTTTAAATTCAGACTTCTGTTTTGACAGACTGCTAAAGGCTGTTGATTAAGATCCTAGAATTCTTACTCTTAATTTTTAGAATAAATAACTGTATGATTTTTTTATGAGTGTATTTGCGTTATCGTCGTTCCAGTGGCTATCGAAATCGTTTTTAGTTAAGTTTTAGCGATAATATGTATTGAAAATCATGTGGCTGGTGATTTTTATATGGTTGAGGTACTGATTGGAATTTTAAAATGGTTTGACCCTCTCAAGACACATGCAACGAAACAATAGTTTGCTTGCTTTTCTTTCGCTTATTTTTTTTTTAAGGTATTGGTGATTGTATTCTACTTTGAATTCTAAGCATGCTATCATATTCATTCTTAGGTCCGCTCGAATTTGTTTTCAACTGCTGCGCAAGTAGAGGTTCCATATTATTCTCTATTCGTGATCTTTTCAAAATTTCATTGGCTTTCCAAGCTTATGAAGTGACTGAGCTTTATATCTTTGTGTTTCGTACTACCCCTACAAAACGATTTTTTTTTATCGAGTCTCATTTTACTCGTTGACTGTTTAGTAACGTAGTAAATCTTAGTTTTTTTTGTGAGTTTTAGGCACCTTGTATTACAATACGCAAGCTCAATAGTGGTTGTTTAAAATAAATATAAATAATTTATTGCTACAAAAACTGTACCACAATTGTAAAAGTGTCTACATCAAAGCATGTTTTTGATTACTTTTCAAAATAGGTTAAAACTTATGAATTCGTTACAAAGACATTTTTCACACGAATGCAAACAATTTAAAAAAAATTGATAATTTCCTGCACTGTTCCAGAGTTTTAAGTAAGCTATAAATTTTAATATGTAACGATTTGGAGTTTTTTTTAGTAAATTTTCCTACACATGAAGTTACATTTAAGAAAAGAAATCAGCAAACGTTAAAAAGATAAAAGTTAATGTGGAATGACATAGGGACGAACCTATTTATCATAAAAAGTCAATAGTTAAAATATCTTTACAATCAAACTATCCAAAATTTATTACTTCTTCAACTACTGCACTGCTCCAGAAAAATCATTATAAGATTTATACTTCTATTATTAGCTTCATTCAACGAGTTAGTGATTAATAACTATATCATTGAAGATTAGAGTCACTCTTATTACTCATTCTAGCTACTAAAGCTACTGAAGTTTGAAGTAAGCTTAAAAGGTATGTTGGAATATAGTTGTAACGCTCTTTCTAACTGTACGTGATAAAAAAAATTAAAACTATAAATTAACTTTTGTGTGACAATAAATTAGCAAATTATTTAAAAAAATACGAAAACTGATAACTATAACGCTAAAAGTTTTTATTTTTTCATTACGCAGAAACAGCCAATCCACGTCGCTAGCGATAACAATTAACAATTTTGAAACTTCATTAAAACAGACGAACTAGTCTAAGGTGATGGTCGATGATCGAGTTGAAATGTTTCGTTCAGTTCAGAATGGCAATGTTGTGCTGCAGAAGGTGCCCAAAGTTTGAAAATCAGCAATGTTGCGGAGTTAAAGTTGTTGAACCTGAAAAGAGTGAAAGAAAGAGCAAAATTAAAGACAGAAGCAGACAAATAAAATCGGTAAAGAAAAAAAGTTCTATGTAACTGATAGTCTATATACCAAAGTAAATTCACACTAACAAGTTGTCTGACCAGTAGTACAAAAAACAGACAAAAAGCAGAAACTTCAATCAACAATCTCAGAAAGAGAAATAAAATAACAAAACCTCAGCCTTTGAATGACACGACCAACAGTATAGTGACCATCACTGCCATCCCAGTGACACTTCACTTAACCGTACGCAAATTAATTCTCGCTCTCGTTCGTTCAGCTCCATCCAATGCGTACATGAAAATATCAAGGTTAAAACCTTTCCACCCTTTTGCCGAACCACGAAATGCATAATTGCAATCGGCTCTCGATGCGTGTGCGTGTCCGAGTGCATCAGGCAAAGAACGAAGCCCACATTAACGACCGGTTCGCAGCCAAAAACAACAAAACGAGAACGAAAGGACACACCTCGAACGGGGGTTTTCGAAGTGATGTGTAACGTTTCCGAACTTCGACAGCATAGCCGGGGCATTATGTTCGGAGCGAACCCCTTCGCCGACCGATGACTGATCGATTCGTGCATGCATGAGCGATAAAGCGAAGCCGTAGCAAATTGATTTTCCTTCGCTGCGTGGTACGGCAACACACCAACAACGGTGTGCCGAAAATAAGGCAGCACAAAGGCAAAGGCAGACCCGTACAAGCATAATTATTTTGTTTATTTTCTTGAGGTGCGGCAAGCGGGTTGAAAGATCACGGCGAGGGCAGGATGTATGCTCGCTTTCGCGTTGCCGCGGCACATAATTTGATCTTATTTGGTCGTTCCGAAAGGGGTATCCCTAATTGATTCGGGCAAAAATTTCCATCCCCATGCATTCTATGCTTTAGTGTGTTACTTTCCTCTCCCACATGGGGAGAGCGCTGGGTGCAGTGCAGTGTGTACGGTTCCAGTTTCCAATTAACCCAACGGAAATCGTACAAACAGCGACCAAATTGGAAACCCGGAACCAAACGCGCACCAAGCTTCCCTTCTTTCCCTGGCATGAGAAATCATGTGACGCATGATTTGATCGCGAGAAACTGTGTCATCCTTAGAGGAAAAATACGATCCTTTACCAAGCTGAGGACGTGATGGTGGAAGAATAATTAGAATGCAGAGCGAAAGAATTATGACGCCAGATACGGTAGACGCAGCAGGCAGGCAGGCACAGGCTGGCTGATGAATCGATTGCATTCCTGACGTGCCATGGGCGAGCGAGCATAATTTCACGCCACGCTTACCGCCACTGGTTCGCATAAATCTCACAACACTGCCAGGGATGGGAAGAAGCGGCCGGGGTAACATGTCACCACATGCCACAAGCCTGGCCCCAGCAGCACTGCACTGAATGGCGGTTCTTTGTGTAATCGGATCGGATGGTGCACGGATGCGGTGGAAAGCGTAAGCAAGTGACAGGGCCCGTCGTTGTGGAAGTAATAAAATCAAATTACTTCACCGAATACAATCGATAGCATGTGTCTGGCTGCTCGATAATGGATGGATGATGGATACACAGTGTCTAGTTCGGGACAACGAAAAGATCTGTTTTTTGAAAAAGGCATATTATTGTGGAAATAACACGGCTTTAGTTTGTAAAATATTATTTGCATTTTTAATATTAGCTCTAACAATAAATAAATAAATTATATCGAATACTTTTTATGAGGAAGAATCGACCGAGATGTAAAACCATTTTTTGAGATATTTAATATGAGAAATTATGAGAACAGCACGGAGGTGAAGAAGTCATCGCGTGGTTTTTTACAATGCTCTTTCTCTACAAAAAAAAACCCTTATGAAAGAGTAGTAATCAACAAACAAACAAAAAACCAAAAACTAATATTTGCTCAATGCTCAATGCAAATGAAATTTTTACTAAGCACACTCCAAAGTGAAGCTGCTTTTCCTATTATTTTCGTTTTATGTTTCACTTGATTAAGTTGAGCGGGTAACTAAAACTGTACCATATATAAACTGATCAGAACTGTATCAAGTTTGGCTAAAATGAGTTTTGACAGCACTCATCAATGTTTATGTTTGCCCCTACGAGATGGTACACTTTACACTTTTAACTCTAAGCATCTTAATTTTCACATCACATATTTTTTATGTTTTGTCCAACAACATTTTCTACCATGTCAACACAAAAACAATCTTTACATACATTGGACCCTCACATAAAAAGTATGGTCCGTTCCTGGAACTCTTTCGTAGTACGATAAACTCACTACACAGAAGACTCTTTTCTGTTGCAAGTGTATGAAAAACACAATAATTGGTTCCAGGGCTTCAACACTACTAGTAAAAGGTGTAATGAATTTTAATTTCGCCATAGAAAAAATAAGAAGACAGAGGTAAGAAACATTTTGTTCTTGTTTTTTTTTAATTCTGCCTTTTAAATTAGTTTTTTTTTGTTTGTTTATGTCTATCGACATGGATGTTTTGCTTCACCGCAAAAGGAGCATGGTTGTGCGAAAATGAAATTGTGTGTACCCTCGAATCATATGAGACACCCTTAACTTGTAGACATCTATCAATCGATTCGTAGTATCGAAACTTATGTATTCGTTAGAAAATAACTCTAAAATAACGTACAGGAATCTCCCAGCAATAATAATTTAAACAAATCACAGTTATACGACACTCTTTCATCTGGTTACAACTGGTTGATAGTTATTGGCTAATTTTTAGAACCAATGTTTGCTTATTTCCTTGATCTTACATAAGTAGTACAAAAAAAAACTTATTACTTATCGATCATATGAACGCATATCCGCTTCCATCTAAAAGTTAACGAATTGTTCCAGAACTAAAACGTTACACATAGATAGAAATTTTGCTCTTTGCGAGACAATGTATACAACATTCTAAATTGCTCGTAATGCGACATTTAAGATAAAAGGGATACTCGTTATAAAATAGTATCTGAAGCACGGGATTTTTTTTATTCGTTAGTAGCGGCCAGGCCGTATTGCTTAAGAATGATGTTTATTTTACTTTGAATCTTTAATGTAGGCACAGTATGATTTGTCCAAATACTGTCTTTTTTGTTGTTTACAGGTGTATTGCTAGGTTAAGACATATGACTCTAGCTAGTCGAAGTCTTAAATAGAGAAAGTAAGCCTCTGAATACGTGAATTTGGTTAGGAGACTAAATATACATAGGAGGATACATCCTTTCTCGCCGAAAAGAAGAAGCAGAAGAAGAAGAAGGTGTATTGCGATAGTTTTGCTTGGTTGAAGTAATTACACCATTAAAGGTATCATACAAACAAAGGTATAAATTTCTATGGCTGTAAAATGATTTCAAGTTTGTATTTAAAAGCAACACCTTCATCGATACAATAATTATCTGATTGAATTTTATCTTTTCCATTCTGCTATTTTTCCAAATTTATAATTTTAGAACTTTGAAGTTGTTTTCATATAATTTCTAGTGTTGAAAATTTTATTTTTCTTCAGTTGGTTAGCAACCTCCTTTATTTCGATTGGTACATCCCATTGTGCTTTTACGACGGTGTTTTATACGTATGAAACTTGTACATCCAAAATTTTCAAACGCTCGATTAAATAACTGGAAAATCTGTAAGTTTGGCGAATTTCGTAGTTCAATGTCGCCCAATTGGGGTGGTTCGGTGGTCTCATGGGTAGCGACGTAGGCCTGTTTCATACGATCAGGCCTGACGTTGTATCGAATCCCATTCGGACCATTGACTATTCTGCTATGGTTACACTTAATCACAACCCCCCATACGCAGGATTAACAATCTGGACAGGGATATGGGTACACTCAGTCACAGAAAACAGAGCCAACGCACATTAGTGCTCTGGTTAGGCCTTGACCCTACTGCGTTGTTGTGCCACGGAAGAAGAATGTCGCCCAATTATTTTTAATTAATGTGTACACGATGGAAATTTTAAATTAATGTGTCCATAATGGATACTTTTTTTACCTTTGGACATTGATAATTTAACTTCATATGTTGTTCAAAAGATTTGGACAGTTTTTTTTTAAATTCTGTATAAACGGCAAGACCGTTCTTCGGTTTGAATAGCTTCAAAATTATATTTTTTTATTTAGCATACTTTCTCTAACGGCAGAAAACGAAAGATTTTGCAAGTAATAGGAAATATATCCCTGCATTAACACAACACTTGCTAATAGCAAAAACCAATTTTGTACTCCGAAAAACATATTTTTTTAAGCTATCCTATGTGCTGCATGCAAAGCGTAAAAAGATATGAGAGAATAAATATGATTACTTTTTTGTCTGCGTACAAATTTTGAAATTGCGTTGTACTATGGCAGCTTCAAATCCAAAACCTTTAAAACGGCTTATTTTCATTCAACTGAGCTTCAGAAACTAATGTCAAAACCGTACATTTAAACAAACCATCATCATAATTCCGTTCACATGTGAAAAGAGAACCATTTTTCGTTCAACGTGCTCCCCTTCTTTTAAAATGCTTCCAGTCTCATCCGTTTACCCGTGAGTGCATCCGAAAAGATAGCCGATGGGCAAAAAGCGGAGGGAACTCCTGCCATCATCCTGCCAGGATCATTTGCTGCAAATCCCGCGTTCAAGCATCCTACCCTCTTAAGAGCCGACCGTTAACAAAATCAACTCAACTCGGCTCAGGCTCCAAACACACACAAAAAAAAGACACTCAAATTGCTAGCCTCTCCCATGCGTCTGTTGCAACATTTTGACCACTTTCCACCTTCGGTCAATCCAGTACCGAGTGCAGGTTGGGAAGTTCATCAAAATTCAAACCAAGCAACAGCGGTAGCAACGTTTCGATTGGGAGCGTGTTTTGCCAGCCCGGTCCGGGCTGTCGTGCCGAGAATGCGAGAACATGCTGCTAGGCAATATTTCATGCCAGCCTGGACCGGGCCGGTCTGAACCGTTTGCTGCCCCAAACCCCTGGCAATGTGTGAGTGTGTGTGTGTGCGTGCGTAATGCCCTGCCAAGGTGGTGGCAGGATTGATTCCGAAAGGCCAGCTTAGGTTGTTGCATGTTGCAAGTATGACACGAAACTTAAACCCGGCACCCTTTCAGGCCTTAACCCATTCCGGCCCAAAGTTCGGGTGGCCGGTGGCTTTGAAAGGACAACGAAATAGAAACCACCAGGTCCAGTTCTGGGGAAGGGAACGGTGTGATGGGAGGGGAAGCGGGTGTGTGAGTGTGTTAGCGGTTGTCGTCATCACAGCCATCATTAGGTGCACTTTATCATGAGCCTAGCAACAGAAGCCGGTCGGTGCCTCGAGGGCTTACCGGGCTTGAATGCAGTTACGAGAATACCTTGCCGCCTCTGTTCAGTTGACCAGCGGGAACCACTTGGAAACAGGAAATGGACATGGAGCAGCTCGTCACCCATCCCCCGACCCAATGGAAAACTCGCTTTATGCAATGGTGAAAGCCTTTTGCACGATAAAAAAAAACCCTTCCACTAGACCAGGTAGGCAGGAAAAGCGAACAAATCCATAGTTCCCCGTCGCACTGCCTGTTTTCGCACCGCCAAAACCCCCGTTTGGGAACACACAATAGTAGGGAGGGTTCAGGCGGCCACGCATCGGGTCGGGTGGAAGGTTAGTAGGTGAAACATAAAGCGCATCTAAATGAAGACCGCTTTGGGTCCGCCCGTGCTGCCCCACCCCGTGGGTGCCACCCGGTTCGCTCCTTGTGCAAATGCTTTTCCATTTCTTTTTCCGTTTTTCACCGGCAGCCGGCTAGCGGGGGGGGGGGGGGGGGGGGGGGGTCATAGCGCTCATGTGGAGCATGTGCACACGGACGCATAAATGCACACCTTTTGTGCAGGTTTTGTCTGCTGCAATTGCAAAAAAAGGCTGGACTGTGAATTGCTATGGAGAGGCTTTCCGGCGGTGCACGGTGGAACAAAACACAAGTGCCTCACAAGGGTGAGCGTTTAAGGGGAGGGTTGAAAAGTTACGTTTTCTGAATATTTAATTGTTGTAAAAAATCATAAAAAGCTTATATTATACACCTTTGTACAAGTGATTGAATTTAGATAAAAAAAAAACTAATAATTTTATATATTTTTCAGCAAACATTTTTTCAAGATTTTTTTAAGATAGTTTTTTAACAGATAATTAGCAAATTATTGGTTGTAAGGTACTTTTAAATAACTCTCTGAATTAACAATGAATTTTACTCTAAACATGATATATTTTCTACCATTTTATTAATTTTTCTGTAAAAACTTCTGTAAAAATCAAAATAAATTTATAAAGCGTTTGCTCAAGCTGCCAGTATGGCGCAAATAATATCCACAATCGAGCTAATATTATGAGAATAATTGATTATGTGGATCTGCAGTTAGAAAAACAGAAGTTTAGTTGTATCAAAAATGAAAGGAGGCTTGCAAATAGATCATATTAATGTTAAAAGATTAGATAACAGCACAGAGTAGGATTGTCAGATATATTGGTAATTACTCTTATTTAAAGTGTTTCAAGATGACCAGGGTTTTATTGAATAAATTTTCCCTACAGAAGATTTTACAAGTACAGTTAGCGTTTACACATGATTGTTTCTGCATGACATGTATTTTGTAAAATTTATTACACTGTGTGAAGGACCCATTAAGTCAGAAATCAATCAGAAATTCAATGTTTTATACCATATTCTATATAAATAAGAGTAATAACTAACTAACGAAAGAAAAAGATACAATTCACTGTGAATATTTAAAATTGTAGTATTTAATACAAAACAATAAAAAAATGCTGGAAAATGGACAAAATATATCCAACTAATTTGGATTTTCAATCGTTTAATCTCACTCTTTTTCTGAACTCGTTTTCATTTTAAAATTAAATTTTAATTTTTAATAGCTTCAATAATGTTTTATGAATTCGTATCAAACGAAAGAAACCGATTTTAAAATTGACAGTTAATAAAATTATGTAAAAAAATGCTTAAAGAGATGCCTGATGGGAAAAGCAGTGACACAGTGCATAGAACGATTAATAAAAATAATAAATTAGTTTCGTTATCAGGCACAAAACCATAATTCCAAATAATTACTGAAAATTTGGTTAAGATTTTTTTAATTACAGGCAAAAATTACAGGTTCAACATTTTTTAAGTTTTGAAGAAGTATTAGAAAGATTCATGCAATTATTTAAAATTAAATTAATTCATCAACATTCTAACAAGTAGTTTTGTTGGAAACAATTTGTTCAACCCTTTTTAGACCCTACCGTTTTACCGGTACGGCGCGCCAAAATGTCAAACTCTCGCCGCATTCGCGAAGTAAAAGCATTTACTCACACTTATCAAACCGAACTCCACCTCCCGATCCGATCTTATGCACTTTGAATGCACTTCCACCGTCACTGCCAACCACCCGCAGCTCCCCGCATTTACAGCAAACGAATGAGTGGCCATGTTGACACTGTTTGCGCTGTGTGTGCCCAGTGTCGGAAGCGTATCCTTTTTCGGGAAGCCGACGGGAAGGATCGCTTGTGTTTTTGCGTGTTGTATACCATCAGCACGCTTCATTTCACCCACCCAAAACCTCGTTTCCCTCTGCACCCTCCTAGGGCTTGGTCGTTTCGAGTGAACAATTGGTGCAAACGTAAAGGGATCAACAGAAAGGTGAAACTGCACACACACAGAAATCGTTCTTCTTCGGAACCGTTTTTCTGTCCCTTTGTCAAACTCGTGTTGGAAGGGTGGACACAATACCTAACGGGTGCATTTGCGGGCAGAAGTCACTGGTTAAGTACATAGAACAAAGATGTAAAAAACTCCATTCCTTACCGTGAAGTGCCTTGTATGAAGTGGGGTGTTTTGCAGTACAGTCAATGGTAGAATAGATGCATTTGTATATTAGGCTCACGCTTCATGAAACATAAGAAAATCTGAAATTTAAAAAGAAAGTAAATTGAAATAAAAAAAAGCTGAAAAGTTGAATTTTGTTTCATTTTTTTATTCGCTAGTAAAGGGTCATATTACATGTTGAGTTATTTAAAGACAAGAAAAATATAAAATTCGATAATCTTTAAATGTACAAAAATTGTTTTTTTTTCTTTCGCTAGTAACGGCCAGGCCGTATTAGTACAACAATTGTAATAAAATAAACAACGTGGCATTTTAAAAATAACCAATGATTTAGGAAATAAAGAACATGCATCAAGAACAACATGAACAACAAAAATGTATACCGAATAATCGAACTAGTTGCATTGTTATAATTTTTGTGATAAAATGGCTACAGCCCATAAGTGAACAAAAGCAAAATGTCTCTTTTATACGTGTTTCCCAGATTTTCCTGTAACTTTTTGTATTTCAAATAACTGGCCAGGCCATTTTGCTTCAGTTTGTTAAAAAAATCACAAGTTGTTTGGAGAGGACCTTTATTGCCCTTGAACCGTCAATAGATAGCGATAGGTTTCGTTGAACCAAAGTTTAACACTTAAAATCATGCTCTGAAGCATGCTCTTGCTATCCTGAGACAAAAGAAGCGAGTTTTCGGGATTAACTTCAATTCAATCTACAGTAAAATAGAAAACTTTAAGAAAATTAAGGCAAGTTCACATTCAAGTTCAGGGTTTCGTTAAATCATTACTGAACGCAGGATTAAGCAGATTTGTTTAACTGATTGTGATTATACTAAGATTTATTTATCATTTTAAGTTCTCTGAACTGAGTTCCCTGAAGTTGACTGAACATTTTCAGCTTTCTATTGAATTTTTACAATCAATCTAAGCCAGCGAAAGCGATAGTGTGAAAATGCTGATAGTATTGAACGACTTAGGTACACATTTTAAAAATACATCAAAAGCATTATAATGGGGTACGTTCACCAAGAATTGTATGAACCTTAACTTGTTGAAGCACTCCTACATTATAGCGACATCAAACGCAACACTGTGAAGAAAGTAACACTCTGTGTCGTTGAACATCATCATTGTAAGTGCACTACCATCGGGGTCGTCCCATCTCCAGAGTTTTGTGGAAATGAATTGTAAAGCAAGCAATGGGGCAGAACATAATCGTAGCGGAACCGAGCGGTATCATCCGTTTTCATTACTGTATTACTGCACAAAGTACAAAGTAGTGGCACGCAATGCACGGGCCGCCAGCACAAAGTGAATCTTCTTGCTGCATCGGATCATTAAGACAGGTTGGCGAGGTAATGGCAAGGGAGTCGCTTATGCAGATGAAAGCCTCAGTAACTTGCAACGTATGGTAATGAGAATTAGTCATGATTAAAGGAATACCGTAAGAGCATTCGTACGATGGTTTCTCCTTCCTCTGCAGAGACATGGCCCCGGTTACCTCCTTCGTAAGCTTACCGTAGCGTTTCGCTCGCGCACCCGTCCCATGTTCAATCTATTTCCGGCCTCTTAAAGGCTTAGTTTCGAGCCTGGCAAATGACCATCCCAACCAGCGCTGCTTCTGCTGCAGCACGCTGCTCGAAAGCGATCAGGGATGCTTTTATCAAAAGCGGATTCCATTTCTGCTCGCATCCCATATGTAACCTTCAAATCCTTCTATTACTTTGATCCTTCCCTTAGCGTGCGAAAGGAAACTAGCTACACGAACCGACACACAAAACCGTTCCAGTAATCCCCGGGAATAAGCTGAAATCAATTTCCTTTCCATCGCTCCGATGAACCCGGTCCCATGGTGGGTTCGGGTTGCTGGATTTGCAAACCTTCCGGGGCGTCCCTTGTGCCCACAGCTGGCCCATGTCAATGCCAACAAAAAAGACAAAAAAAAACCCGGAGGATCAGTTTCACTTTGAAATCTGTCAATCGTACATCAAATCGGTTGTCTGCTTATTTAAATTTTCCTAGAAAGTAACGGCCACTGAGGTTCCCCGTCCATTCCCTTCATTCGTAGAATTGCAACATTGGAAGTGGTAGAATGTAGGCTAGCAAATAAACCAATTGATTGATTTCAGTTTTATTCGCCTTTCTGGGGGGTTTCAAAAAAGGTTTCAAACGAGCAGTATATATTGAGGTAGAAATAGGAAACAGACAGAGCTCGCCTTTCTTGAACCCTTTAAATGCATATCTAAATTTGAGATATTGGTTTGCTTTTACTAAGGGAGCAAAATGGGGACAGGGATTAGGTACTATTGCTGCAAGGGGTGGAGGCAGGGCGGACTGTAAGCTTTTATTTCAGAGTCGCAAAACTGGCGATGGGAAGGTTCAATATTTTCAAAACCAGACGAAAGTGGGGTCTTGACAGAAATGTATCATTGGGTTTGTGAAATTCAAAGAAAACTTAATAAAGTAATCATTCTTAGTCAGTCTTGAGAAAACTTTAAAATACTCTTATAATGTATTGTGTTTTTCTATTAAAAATCTTTATTTAAACATTTTCTGTAACGAAATATCAAATATTTAACACTGTGCCGCAAAAGGTGACGCTTTTGTAGATCAGTGACACACAAAGTTACTTGGCTAAACTTATTTTCCAAACAACCTACCCGAAAAATGTTACATTTACATTACATTTACAGTATACATTTTAACCTTCGTACAGACAGAAAAGTGTAAGATGAATAACTCTTTTTCCTGACTGGCACCAACATCCCTTGTTAGTGTATCTATATAGCAGGATAGTCAATTGTGGGTATGTGGAAAGCAGTGGTTCGAAATGGATTCGATACGACGTAGAGCCTTTAGATAGGCCTAAGCCGTTACCACTCGACCATCGAGCCGGCCCAAATGGAACACTCTACTTTGTGATTTTTTTTAAACACGAAGCGAAGTTAATTGGTTCTTCCGCTTCAATGATCATAGACAAAGTAAAATTCTTGTAGTACTTTAGATGAGATAAATATTAGAATTTTAATTGCTAGGAAGTCGTTTTTTATCACAAATATATAATAATGAAATTTAAATTAAATATGTTAAGCTTTATATACATAACGGCTAATCATCATGATCATGCTAAAGTTCTTGCAGGTCTTTTCCAACGTACTACTAGCAATACTTGTTCGAACATATGAGGAGCTCGCTACTGCAGGCCATCCAGGATACGATACAACGTCAAGGCTAATATGACAGGCCTTCGCAGTAACCACTTAGACCACAGAGGCGACGGTAATGAGATGATGATGATGATAATAAGTCCCACCTCTTACCCCAACATAGGTTTGAGAAGGACGGAAGTATCTTTTAGATATTATAACTCTTATATTACGGGGCCGGCTCGGTGGTCCAGTGGTAACGGCGTAGGGCTGTCAAAAGGCCCGTCGCCGGTTCGAATCTCATTCGGACCACTACCGCCCCCCATACGCAGGATTGACTATTCTGCTATGGGTACACTTAATCACAACCCCCCATACGCAGGATTTACAATCTTGATATGGACGGGTACACTTAGTCACACAATACGGCCAGGCCGTCACTACAGAAAAAAAACTCTTATATTACATTTATTTTAATCAAATTTACGTGGAAGTGGTGGCATCAAACAGCGCATCAACTAACCCACTATGTCATACTCACACCATGGATCCTCACACCATGATCAAATGGATTAATGTTTTCAGACTTTGTTTTACGAAAGGTTCTTTAAAAAAAGTGTTAATTGAACTGATTATGACTTAAGTCGGTTCGGAGTTTGTTACTGCCGGCGAAAACTGGAAAGCAGTTGGAGCGTTCAATAAGTACTTATATACAGAGAAACGTGGATGGAAGAGAACTGTAGGGTCTGGACAAATCGTCTCAATTTGTTTTTTTCCAGAACTTGAAGTTTACTCTCACTTATTTTTTTTTTCTATATAAATATAATATTCTTATAGTTGGCAAGAAGCTGCAGTAGCAACCAACGCAATGGACGCTTAAGAAAAGGAACCTCAACATCGGGAGCCATGAAGCTGGAACTATACAGACCCTCGCAATGTTTTGCCACATTCAAACGGTATCGAAACCGAAAGACACCACCAATAACCTTGCTAGAAGGATTTTATACCTATAGAGAAGGGCTATATTTGATTGAAACGCCCAAGAAAACCGCAGAATAAGGTGCCTTTCCATGACTGAAGCAAATGATTAATATCAACCAATATCGATTGTAGCGTGATTGTTGCAAAACCTTCAAAAATTGAATTAAAAACACTCAACTTTAAGCTATACAGTCTTACCATCATTATGTAGTTTAAAAAATATAGTTAATGTTTTGTTTCTAAGTTAGTTCACTTAAGAAAAAAAAATCAAATAGCACAATTCTAAATACCTTCAACAATAATCTTTGCTCAAGATTATGAGCGATTATAAAACAGTCCATGATTGCAATGCGCTCAACCACGCAGCCGTGATTTTGAAACGATTCTCAACCTACTGCCTACTCAAACAGCCGAGCCCACTTGACACTCCCGATGCGTTTTGCAATGCATCTAGTGTACCTGCTTGAGCCATAAACGCTGTCAGAGTTGGAGAGCAGTGCTCCAAAGTAAGCCACTTGCCGTCTGCTGCACCATGGCTGCTTCAACCGCTCGTTAAGACCGTTCGAAAACGCCACTCGATCTGGGCCGTACGCCTCAAAAGCAGCTCTCTATTGGAGTCTTTGCAAACGAGCCCTATCCAACAACAGTACGGCTCGTGTCTTACCCATTTAGTGCGCTTATGTCCGCTGCTGCTGCTGCTCCCCAGACTTAACATACACCTTCATTGCAGCCAGTGCGCGCTGCAGTGCACAAGGGGGCCAAAACGTTGAGATTAGTTAAATTATGTTGACCCTCCTCTCCCCCCTGCGCTGCTTTTGCCAATCAATGTTTTTTAAGTGGAGAAAAATTATTGTCCCACTCCCAGCATGAGGGAACGGAAAGGGATCCTTTGGAGGAGCCATCCACTACGATGCACCCTCGCGAGCAAGAAGGGACTCAGCACCAAAGGGCTCTACTATGAAGACACACGGAATGGGCGAAACGTTTAACAAGCGAAATGAATAATCACAATGTACCTTCAAGTCGATTGTGAGCGTCACTTTGGATCCATCACATAGCAAACGCACGGTTTTGCACTCGTTCGACTGCACCAGCCTTCGGGAGGTTATGGATGGGTGCAGGGGGAGGGGGGCCAACACAATCGACCAATGGTAAAAAAAAACCCATTACGAAAGGCATTATTGGTCCAACCAGACGGGTTCCGTACGGACGGCAACAAATGCAACAGATACGGTAAATTGTAGGCTTGCAGTAAAATTTTATTTCCACCCTGACCGCGCACCGGTCGCAAGAACGCTCGTAAGTGCCTGTGTTTTTTTTTACGGGAAGTTCAATCATCCTCGAGGTCGAAGGTAGGCACGAGAAATAGAAAGGTAACTAACCTGAAGGCACTGTAACAACTTGCTGTCAAATTCGTTCTTGAAGGTGGAAAAAGGAATTTAATTGTGCTACAGTGAGACCTGATTTCTTGAGAACTCAAAGGACTTGTACAATTTTACTTTTAACCAGTTTTAAAAAGAAATAGAAAAAAAAAGTTTTGGTAGTTTTGATAATCTGAAGAATCGTGGATGACGATACGTAGTATTATTTTTGCTAATCAACTTTCTTGCTTGCTCTACTTGCTATTGAATTCTTGCGGGGCTGTCCAAAAACTACGTAACGCTTATACAGGTGGGGCAAAAATTCACTACAACGTTACTATGTCTTACAAAGGACGAGTTTAAATTATGTAACAAAAATTTAGAATACGAGCCAAAAGTTGGGGACTCGGTTGGTTAAGCAATGTATGGTTACAAATAGAAGGAAGGACCTTTTTTTTTTTTCGTATCTCAATTAATAGATGAACCCTATGTTAGGAAGGAACTTGGTGTGCCAAACGCGGAAGTAAGTTTTGCGTATGGGGAAGGTCTCAATTGTGAGAAGAATTCAAATAACTTTCAGCACGTCTTATCGATGGAAGCTTTTCCAGATTTTTAAGCTTAAAAACAACTTATTATTTAATTATTTCAAGTTCATAAACATAACTATTTTGAATTTATTAGTTTTAACTACATTCTAATGTAAAATAATCAGGCATCCTTATTATATTGCATGTTGAAATGTAGTACATTTCAAACATTTATCGTTTATAACACGACAAAAATAATAATTTTATCTGTTTTTCTCTTGCTATCTAGTTTACTTGGTAAACGATTCATAATATTTAAAACAGGGGTTCGATTACCATTTGTAGTCTACACCAGCGTTATATTTTTAAAGCTTAATTTTGTTTAAAGTACTTTCAAACTTAGTTGAGTATTGCCGAGAATTAGGATACATTGTTGTATGACATGAATAAATGCGAAGTTTTTTTACTTTTGGTGGTAATTGTAATAAAACTTTACCACTATAAATAAGAAATTGATTAATCTGACAAATACAGTAATGAAAAAAATATATCTGATATGATATATTTAAATATATCAGATACGTTTGCTACACTACGTAAAAACTTTTTACCTGATGATTTTATGTTTCTTATAATTTTCTACCATTTTATACTTTTTATTTCTTTATTTATTAAATAGTTTTTACAGCTACCTTTTTTACCAGAGCACAAAAGCGTGTCAGAAAAAATATAGTAAAAATTTTCTTTTTAAATTTAAAAATTTAATTATGATAGAAACATTATATTTCTTACATTCGTGGACAAAACGCATTTAAATGTAATCAAAACATATTCAAATTATACTTTCCCCCACTAACTGTTCACATAAAATGCAAAAATTCTCAAAAGGTTTAATGATCTCGTAGCCTACAGATAAAACGGCACGCAACAATGTATGCCACATAACATTCTTTTAGACAAATTAGGCGTCCCCCCCTCCCCCCTTTTTGCACGTAAAAAACACAAAGAAACAATCGCATATCACAACAATCGTTCGATCATACAAATGGCACATACACAATAAACGAACCGAAGTTACGGGTTGATAGACAGCACGTAAATCTCTGCCCGGTTACATCATGCCAGGGAAAGGATTTCCCAACCCGCAGGAAAAAACAAAACAGGAGAAAAAAGGACACGAAATGTGCAGCTGGGACACAGTGGCACAACACAAAACACACACAAAACTCACACACTCACACATCGGGTAACCGGTGCCGGCGCTTACTTATTCATTCGCTAGCCAGCAGACCCGTTTCGCTCTACCTTGTAAGCAGCCTTGTAACAAAGTTGTTATTTACATTTCTTGCACTTGTTTTTCTGTCCTTTCATGGGGTGGGTTTTGTCTGCTGTTGTGATTTTGCTCCGATGGCTCGTTTTCCCTACGCTCGTTCCGAAGCAACCGCTCTGGGAATGGTTGCTGCCGGCGGCATTTCCCTGCTGTCGCTTCCTTCTTCTTCTGCAGCGGGGATGCAATTTTCCGGTCCGGACACGCTCCCAAAACACTCTTTTCCAAACACACTGTTGCAATCGGTAAGCTGACAGTTGGAAGCATTTGCAAAACGGGAATGATTCTTCCCTTCCGAGCGGGGAGTGAATAGCTCTCGCTTTCCAAAACTGCACGTTACTTTGCTGCAGTGCAATACTGATGCAACAGGATAGGGAAAAAGGGGGGGGGACACCCGAAAAGGGGAATCATTTTCGCCTCAACCCCCAACCCTGGATCGATGGATTATGGAGTCGTTTCTGATTTGTGCAGAAAAAGGGATTGCCGAGCAAAGAAATTGCACGAGTTTGTTTCACCCGCTAGGGTACATAGTTGCAGGGTCCTCTGGGTCCGTGTAATGGCACTTCAAGCACTTCCTCCCGGAACAGGTCGAAAGAAAATGCTCCTGGTGGTACCCGAGCGAGAGGAAGGTTGTAGCATGATCTGCCCCTTCAAACCCAGACCCCAACCCTGCAACAGCTCGCCCGGCCGGTTGCATTACTTTTCTATTGTTTTCTCGCCTATTACTTATCCATAAATGGCTCTCGCGGCCTCCCAACCCCAGGTGCGGTGCACAGTGTTGCATTTCAGCGATGCAACGCAAAACATTGTGTTTCATGTGTGTTTTCTGCACGAGCCGGCGGGAGTACATTTTGTTGTATTGTTTTTTTTTCTCCACCCCTTCAACGCGTGCACTATGTGAAGCACTGCAAGCAGTTAGGACTACAGCAGAGCAACGGTGGGCTTCACCGATCGAAGCCCGAGCCGAGTTGCATAATGGTACATGCCGCACACCAGAGGACACCCGGTCGGTGGTTCATGCATGTGGGAAGGCACTAGCCGTTTTGTGCAGCCGAAAAGAAAAAGGCGCTCACCATCCCATCAACCATCACGCTAATGGGAAAGTGCGCGAGACCACTCCTGGTCGACTCGCGGCGCATAAAAGCAATAGAGGGTCCTTCTCGCGCGCGTAAAGAGAGTGAAAGCAAAGCGACAAAGCAAATAGCAAAAAAAAAAAAAGAACGGGTACGGAAAGAATGAAAAGGGCTTCTTTTGAAGACTGTTTTCCCCACTGGCACTGGTGCTCGCCCATACATTGTTGCAACAAAGGATCATCCACTCCTGCAGCTACTGTACGCCCAGTTGCACCCGGGAATTATTAGAGGATCTAACGACATTCTTTCATGTCGCATAAGTTGCCGTCAGCGTGCTTGTGCACATGGCGTAGTGGATGTGGTCGTTTTCCCTCTCGCTGTCCCAAGTACGACGGTTTGCGAAACATTACTGTGTTTGATGGAAAAAAATGAAAAGGTGTTCACAGCTCCTGTTTTGGCTTTGAGTACTTTGGCAGGAGGGAAAAGCAGAAATAATGCATAAGGCTGTGCAACAAAGTGCATTGCAATCCAGAAATGGGTTCTGCGTTTGCTAAAATGCTAAAACGGTTGTTATAAAGACAACAGTGCCTGTGCTTTGGTGTAAAAAAAATGTAAAAAAGTAGATGAAGAAAAATCTGTACTTATGCGTTGCTATCAATTTTAAAATGCGTTTACATCAATTTTAAAACATTGTGGTAAAATATTTTCTTTAAACATTACTTATTCTGTTTAGTTGTTTTGGTAAATACAAACTTGCTGATCAGAAATGAACAATACAAATTTTACACATTGGTACGGTTCGTATTGAAAACAATATTTGGATGCGATTTTATTTCAATTTAAAAATATTTAAATATTTCATTCCAATTTTAACCTTTGAAACCGTCCAAAGAAACATTTTGTACGATAATGGAATAGAAAAACACAGCACAGCTAACAGCTTGAAATTTGATGTATGTTTGAAATTTTACTTCTTAGGATTTTCAAGAATTTCAAACAATGAAAATGTGTTCCTACACTATTTTTTCATAAATCTAGAGCTGCTATAAAAACTCTTTCCATGAGGAACAACTTTTTGTATACCCAACTTTTTGTATTTTGAATGAAACATTATGCCTGGCGATATTGAGATTAGTTATCGTTTGGCTCAGACTTTAATGCACATTTTGTTTACACTGGGATAGTAAATCATCTTCTAGAAGCTCTACAAATATATTTTCAACAGCATGATTTCATAAGCATATCCTGATATTGACCTCGCTATGTCACGTACCCAACGATCAGTACAGAATCTGTAACTTCGATTTAATGAAAGAAAGATTAGAAGAGCGATTAAGATCGGTTACATGAATAAATAAAGAAAATCAACATATATTACAATGCTGCTGAAACATTCCCTTCTTCTACACACAAAATATGATATCGTAGCACATCAACGTTTTGTTTGCCAGCAGTGTTTGACTTATAATGTTTCTATTTTAGGTGTTTAGATATTGAGCATGTTGAGATTAATATTTTTACAAGAACAAAAATCTAGTTGGACGAGTTAGCCATATTGTTTTTGAAATATAAAACAAATAACCATTATTCAATCTAACAGAAAACTGAACATTAAGTTAACAGGTGTACACCCAAAACTACGTAAACTACTACGTTCAAGACATTCCTTCAACATTACACATTTCTGTTAAAGAGAGGTGAAATAAAAATAATAGTTGAATGATTTACCATTGCCTACATTCAGGCGAAAATGTTATTATTAAACTAGTTATGTGTTTTTTGTTATTTGATGAAGGAATGAAAAACAATTATGATAAACTTTTATAAAAATATTAATGTTCTATAACAATGTCATACTTTTGGGTGGCTAGGTGGTCTCATGAGTAGCGGCGTTAGCCTATTTGATACGATCAGGCCCGACGTTGCATCCAACCCCGTTCGGACCGCTGCCGTACGCTAAGTCACAGTCTTAGAAAGACATTTGCAGTTTTACAGCTTGATGGTTGGATGTAAAATATAAAACAGCCCAATTTTCAAACATGGTTATGCTTAACAAAGGTAAAGGTAATTCTTAACAAAGGTAATTGTTTTACATTAGCGAATTGTTTTCTCCTGAAAGTTATGAAGCATATCACATACCAATATTAAAAGTTAATTTCCCCTTAATCCATTCCAAATTTAACATGAATTATTATTACTCTCATAAAATCACTTTGCATCTCTATTCTCGAAAACAAAATGATTTGTGAAGTCCTACAAAACATTGGAAAGACACGGCCTTCCTTCAAATTGTTTACACAACCGGATAATCTTTTTGATGCGTTGCTTTGTTTTTTGAGCCCCTATGTTTTGTCATTAGGAGGACTATACTTCAACCAAAACATTACATGCACGTTATCGTGATCCAATCTGTCTTTCCTGCTTTAGCTGGTCCGATATGTGAGGAGCACGATAAATCACCTTTCAAAACACACAACTGTGAGAGAATGGCAGCGTTTTAATCAGGTGACAGTTGTGTTCGGGGGTTTTGCTTGCTTCAGTGGAAACTAATTTTATGATTGGGTCATAAATCGCTAAGGGTGTGTATGTGCGAGAGCATCGAACAAGGTGAAGCTCGTGTTTTGATAACGCACGAAAATAGATCCAAAAAACAAAATCAAACTAATCAGGTTTCCAGTTTCTATGAGAGGTCAAACCAGTCAGAAAGAGACAAATTAAGAAAAAGAAACAACACTAAATCTTCAATGACCAAAAAACCATTCAGCGTGGTGATTCTCATTAAGCTAAATGCCAATGTTCTTATCATTTCAAACTTGCAAATTCGTGTTTTACACTGACACACCTCTATCCTTTCCTCTTTTGTTAAGGTATTAAAATGCCTGAAGACATTGTGCCACGCCAAATTGCTTCCAAGGCGTTACAGAGAATAAATTGTTACAATTGCTTTTCACTGCCCAACAGCATCGTGGCTTTCTGCTTGTTGGCATTGATCCCGGTGCTTCTCGCATCAACCTTCCATCATCCTCACCCGCAAAGGGCGCGCAAGGTACTGCGCCCAATTACTGCAATTGCACTCACGCAAAGGATATTTTTAGGAACACTCGGCACGCTGCAACCAACCAATCTTTTCCCGTAGCGTGCTGCTGGCAACGATGCCCGTACATGCGATGATGACGACGAAGAAGACGACGACGACCTAAACTCCATGGGGCACGGCGGTTCTCGTGATAATCGATAATCGTTTTCGGTGGCCGGCCGGGGCAGAGACGCTGGCGGCAACACGCCAATACTGTTGCTATTTACGAATCATTGCATCATTGCCGTGTTGCAAAGTCGATGGCAGGGAATGCACTTTTTCTGCTTGTCTACGGGGTCAGGACTTGCGATGGGCACCGCGTGAAGTGAGGCGAGTCGTGATGCTTATGCAGGCACTGGGCAGGTATGTTCAACGGCGTTATTTATGCACGACCATTTGTTTGATCAAGATTGGGGCGTTGGTTGGTGAAGGTTGCTTCCTTGCAGGGACTTTCCCGTCCGCGGCGAGAAGGATCAAGGGAAATAGGAGGGTGAGCAGTGAAAAAATGCAGTGATTGTTGCTGCTTGAAACACGAGCTCAATAATGCACCGGTTGGTACAGGTATGGCAAGCAACGGGATGGAATAGTGTGTTGAGATATTTATGGGAAGCTTCAGCCAAAAGATGCGCACAAGTTTTAATTGAATAGAGGTTTGATGGTAATGAGGTGTTTGATTTAATTGTATAAAATCCCTTCTCACCCTCGCATTAATCCACCTTCTTACCTCTGAAGCAAAGGATAAAAGATCCTCTGAAAAAGGATAAAAGATAGAACCAAAAAAAAAGAAATACACTCGCTGAACTGTCCCACGGGTAGGTAGAAGTTTTAATTGAAATTGAAAGGCGGATCGATTTTTACCCGAAAGCTCGAAACAAACTAGAAATCCTTTTTCCCGTGATTGGGTTTTCATTTTATATTTGAATAGGGATCATTCCTTTCCTCCTTTTATTTAAAATTTCACTCCCCTGCGAAATTGCTTTAAGACGAAAAAGGATCTATTTTTTTCACAGCAACGATGCAAAGAATTCAACACATTAAAATCAAATTACGAAATAAATGGAAAACGAAATTCGTGCAAGTGCACAATGCGTCCTGTGGAAGAGGGGATTTTTTAACACTTTACGGTTGGGTGGAGCAACCATAAAGAAAGGAATAAAGGCAAAAGAAATTATCCTTTGAACGGGAAGCGTTTTGATGAGGTTGAAATTAGAGCCAAAGCCTTTACGCCCGCTTTGGTTATCAATGTTCTCACGGGAGCTTGTCTGTAATGACGATTAAATTACAATTCAGTTGGTTTACTCGTTTTCAAGAAAAGGAAAGAGGAGAAGCTTCGAGTACGATCGTTCACATTAATGAGACAATTGAAGCAGGTAAGGAATTGTAAAGAAGGAAAATAAATTGAACGAAAATCACGTTTTGACAATGCAGAAAGATTATCCTTTGCAAAGGGTTCCATGCAATCGAGGACAAGCATTTTGGACAAGGTTTTGTGAGGCAAGTGTTGGTAGTTGTTATAAACGAATATTTTGAGCGCTTCTAACATGTTTAAGATTGTAGAGGTTGAAGCTTGTAGTACAAATTTTAATAAGAAGCTAATTTTATCAAAGGGACTTGAATAAAAGACAAATTCAGACAAAATAAATAAATCTTAAATAAAAGATAGAAGACAGAAAATAACGCTTTTATGTATTTTCAAATAGATTTATTCACTTACTCACTGAAAAAAATCATTTCCTAAGAAAAAATGCTTTAAATGGTTCTTTTATCGAATATAATCAAAACAGCAAAATATAGTCAGTTAAATATCGTTTTATTATTTAATTTTTTATTTTTCTCACACATCCCAATACAAAAGCATAACTCACAT
>KB669870.1:313254-324375 GCA_000349105.1 Anopheles epiroticus
GAAAATTTTCAACAACAAAAACCACTAACGTAGCTATTTGTTAATTATAATCCTGGCCATGTCAACTTAAAGTGCAAATTACTTGCTGCCGATTTTCACTAAATCCTTATTGTTCACTAGGCACGATGTTTATGTTTATACAACCTTAATTTTGGGATGCAGTACTTTTAAGGTACTCAAATTTGGTATTTAATTGAAACTTATTTATAAACTCATTTTTTTCTTTTTCCTCGAAAGTAAAATTCTATGCATGAATTATTAAATTAAAATATTCACTCGTGGAAGACTTTTAATTTAATACATAATGATTTCTTATTGTGAGGAATATGTTTGCATTCATAACCAACCATTCAGCGTTTGAAACACACAAATTTGGCTGTGAAATGCTCAAATCATTGTTGAACTGTTCAAGATGCTATTATTTTCATTTTTCGATAGTAAATTTCCTTCGATTTATTAAGGCTCAAGGGCTTTGATGTCAAAATATCAGTTTTTCGACCAGTAATTCAAAACTAATTAAAACTTTAAGGTTCTAAAAGTGCTTCGAATATATTTATGAAAAAATAATTTAATAAGATGCGTAATGCTTGAAAACCAAGTCAACAAAGCCCACATTTTTTTAGCAGCACCCACTCGTGTGAGGTTGGGATCACTTGGAGAAACATTGGTACAAATTGTATAAAATCTAGATTTAAATAGGAGTTTGCTTTTTCTTTTTTCCTTCAAAATTAAATTCTGTATTGAAGAGCAGATCGTGATGCTCACATTCTTTCTTTTCCAGAAACAATATTTTCCAAGTGTATTTTTTGTTGGATAAAATTTGAAAAGCTGATTTCAGTGCAATACCATGTAGTGAAGTTCCAAGTAATCTTTCATTTTCCTAAAAGCTGAATATCAAAAGCGAATCAATATGAAAAAAAAACATCAGTATTAAAATATAAATAATAATCAGCGAATCAGCAGATTTTCACCTCTATTCAAGTTACTACGTGAGTTTATTGTATGTTAACCGAGTATGTTGACTACTATGAAAAAAGAAACCTTTATGATGAATGCAATTTGAGAAGCATAAGTTTCAATTGATAACCTGGAAAATCAAACAGCCATTCCTTCTTTAAAACATTTTTTAAATTATGTTTTTGTTTGCTTTGCGCTGACCCTTTTGCAAGAACCATCTTTCTGCTCATTTCCAACGCAAAGCCCTTTCCATCGGTTGCCACCAAACAGTCTGAACAGTTACGTACTCGCGAACGAGAATTGCTGGTTTACCGCGTTCCGATACTTAATCACCTCAAACCAACCCCTCAACAACTCAGCAAGATGATTCACTGCTTAGCTCCACACAATTGTACGGTTCGTATGTTTTTTTTTTGCTTTTCCGAAAAAAAAGAAACCTTTGGAAGGGAGTGTTTTGTGCACCGAGCGGTCAAAAGAAGAGCTATAAATTTCCTAATTAACATAGGGGTAAATCTTTTGCTCGTGTTTTTTTCACCGGTTGTGCTTGCTTCATGTGTATCGAGCACGTTCCTCCCTCGTAGCCGACCCCTACCTGGGAGAAGGGTTTTTCATTTCCCCAAAAGAATGTTGGCAAACGGCGGGATGATGGAGGCATTTTTTGGAGGGCTAAAATTTATTGGCCAGTACCAGTAGCAGAACGGGGCTTGTGCTGGACCTTGTTACACACAGGGCAGCCACTCAGGAAGAGTCTGATCGTGCAACCGATCGCACTGCGCACAGGTAAGGGCATACTTTACATCCACCCATGAGAGATGGGTTGAAGTAGAACTACATGCTCCAAGCTGTAAGATGGCAACGATGGAAAGCGAACGGAATTCAAAAAACAATTTTGTAGAGGAAATTCAGCCCGTTTGCTGTTTCGGTTTTTTTGTTTTGCTGTTCACAGTTGTTTCTTCGGATGTTTTTTTTTTTTTTTTGTCAGAGGGTTTAGTATCTCTCCAAACCCTCAGGAGGTCGTTATGGGGGCATTGTTCGTGTACGTGCGCTGCCAAATATTCATAGCAAGATCCTTATCGCCGTTGCGTCCGTCCCTTGGAAAGCGTCTAAATTTCTGTATCATCGTTCATTAATATTGCATTAACAGGCTTTTGTTTCAGTGGTTGCTTACTACCAACCGTGGTGTCTGGTCAAACGAACGCCCAGTGAAATCCCACTGTGCACAGCATGACGGCATCGGCCCTAATTCAAAATTGATTCCACACAAAAACGCGTGTGCGTTGTCGTTTTGTCACCAAGCTTTGAGCACCGATCATCTGAGATCGTTCAGCGGGGAAAGGTTGGCCGAAACCAGCCGTTCGACTCAGCATGACGTCTTACTTCCTTCCCCATCAAGGTATCTCCAGACATTTTGAGGTTTGGGCATTGTGCCCTTCCCCGTAAGATTGCGTTTTTCCCCGTTTTGGGAGTTTCCCCGGAGCGATCCCCCAGGTGATAATATCTGTACAGTTTCGATCAAAAAGCAGCTCGGAGCTGGGCGAGAAAAAGGAAAAAAAAGCATAATCATCACCCAAGAACGCTAAATTAAATGGGTGGAAAAATGTCATTTTGATTTACCACGAGGTCGGGTATCTAGGGGGAAAAATCTACAGCATACACAAATTGGACACGTGCCCTCGAGCGTTCATACTAAAATGGTTTAACGATCCTAACCCACCATGGGGGAATTTGTGGAAGCTTTGTCCAGTGTGGTAATTGTTTTTGTTTTTTTTTTTATATTAGTTTTATAGTTCCAAGTGGAATTCATCACGCGGAAAGAACGAACTGTTGGTGTGACATTTTAAAGCCAACGCCTAGATAACAGATCAGTGTATGTTAAATGCTACTGGAATAGTTTTTCTTTGTAGGGCATCGCGTTAATGAGCAGATTGGGTCAGTGCGTAATCAGTGATTTAAATTAAAAATCTCGTTTACCAAATAGCTTTGTAAGCTCCTCTGTGCGCTGTAGGGAGCAAAAGAAAGCGTTATCCTAATTTTTATTATAATTATAGGTTTTATTATTAGTAAAACATGTTAAACCGTACTTGTAATAATATGTTAAACGAGGAATGAAAAGGTATGCTTTTGTCCAGAGCTACAATTAATTGCGACACTAATCTTTCTTTCCTATCATAACAAGGAGATACTTTTATATTAAACTTATAATTCAAAATAAATTCGTTTTTAAATATATTAAAGATGAGCGTTCTCAGGAACAAACTGTTGCAGAATGACAAGAAATTGTAACAGTGGGACAAATCAATGTTGTCGGAAAACTAAACCTCTTGTACCAGAAAACCAGAAAACTAAACAACTGTAGAGTATCCTCATCTTCATATCATTCGTTGATAGTACCACAGCAAAAGGCTTGAGTTCTCAGAATCCTGTATTGCTATCCTGTATTTCTGGCCATGTCAAAAATTGTATTGAATAGTTGAACATTATGTTGAAAAGATGAATTTAGCGCTCTCAAAGGAACTTTTTTCAAACTTATGAATGCTGAAATTATCTTGAAAAAAAAAATTGGCATCAAAACCTTCAACGATTATAATCACTTCAAAAATGTTAAACCGTTGTTAAAATCCTCAAGGCAGTGCTATAAGTGAAAATGAAGTTTTAATATTAGCTTAATGAAGTTTACGATGAGGTAAAAGCTCCAATCATTTTCACACGTACAAGGTTGGGTATTCTAAAGTATAACACCAGCATTAAAGGATACGTGTTTAGACATTCAACCATTTTTAGCACCCTCTACTAATTGTTGTTGTTAAAGTGATGATTATGGAGAATGGCTACGCAAGGCAATGTCAAATAGGGTTCATACTTTCCAAAATGATAAAACAATTTTTTAGCTTCCATTTATTGTTTTTTTGGTAAAAATGCCACATTCCTCCGTTTGGTTAATTTAAAACGAATTTTATAAAAGGTGTGATACATAACGAAAATAAGATTATCTCATGGTCTTTTTATGCCAAAAAAACAACATCACAATAAAATAAAAAAATAAACTCATTGTTTAGCAAATGAAAAACATTAATGAAAAAGAATAAAATTCAATTATGTAGTAGTTAAATTGTAGCTTTACGAGAGTAAACGAAGCAATGGGATAAAATTTTACTCTTAACGAACACACCATGCGATGCTGGTTCATTATGTTTCGTAAAGATTACTATCATCATTATCAATAATTTGATATTTATAAACAAAACCATTGGCAACACAAAGCCACAAGCGCAATAATATTAGTATAGCTCAATAGGCAACCTATCCTATGCATTGTTCAAATGAATCGATAGGTTAGATTTGCGCACAAAGCATTTAACGAACCATGTTATCCTAACCGACGAATATGTCTCCAAACGCAATGAAAAAAAAAGTTCAAGTTCGCCTTCACCCTCGCGCTCCCCGAAAGCTAATGCTCTTATGATCAGCCGGTTTTCTGTTAAGCTTTTTGTTCCCGGTTCGCTTCATCATTTAGCGGATAGCAGCAAACCTAGTAGCTGGGCCCAAAGAATACAGCAGCCTCCTACTACACACGCCCGCTTTGGACTGCGTTGTCCGGACTTTTAGTCGGTCCGTTCCGATTTTTTCTCCTACCCGTCGTCTGGTTTTGATGGTCCAATTTCCTTTCCCGCACGCACTGATGTTTGCCCAGGTCGAGTTGAGCCAAAACGTTGGACAGAATGGAAAAAAAGGCCTGAAAAGATGGGCACACGTTGGCAATGTTGGTCAGCTGCCGGCCGGTCGGTCGGTCACCGGGTACTTCTTTTTGCTTTACAAAGTCAATCAATCACTATTCACAATCAAGCCGGATGATGCCCGGTGTGTGTGTCGTGTGGAAGTCACAGCGGACAGATACATACTCGTATTCTCCGTTGGAGATGATATGTCAGAAGAAATGGCAACAGCAAAAAAAACGCAACTCCTCATTGGACCTATCCATTGCACAGTGGGCTTCATGGAACAATTAGGAGGATAAATCTGCAAGTAGCTATGTGAAATGTTTTTCCGTAGTTTGATCTCCTGAAAACCTTAACCTTAAGCCTTAACTCATGCATATTAATCCCGCGTAAGCGATTCTGTGAATTTAAAATTTTGACATTGATACGTAAGTTAAATTAAGAATATTTCATGATACTACACTCTACTTGCACATGATCTCGCTTGATTTTTTTTTTTGACAAATGGAAGGCAACGATGGCCATTTTAAAGTTGGTCCCAAATCATGTTTGTATCTTTTGATCAATTTTTTTTTTGAGAGAAAACATTACGTTTTTTAATTCGTCATGCTCAGCATTCAATTTTGTGTGGTGGTGAAAATAACTAAAGATAACTGTTAAAAACTGTTTAAAATATTATTTTAAAAGATGAATAACCAACAATGTACTATAATTGAAAATTATGTTTAATAAAAAATACGATTTAAATATGATTAAAAATATATATGATTTAAATATAATATGATAAAATATGATTCAAGGCAAAAGCAAAAAAACGGACTTTACTGAGTTTGATATATAGAAATAAAATAAAATTTTAAATTTGATGCATAAACAACTTTTTTGGTATCGGAGTCACTGTGCATTGATGCGTGCGTGAAAGGGAACGAGAAAGACTGTAAAATGAAATTGACCAAAGCTTCTACTGCAAAACTACAACAACAAATCGAACAGCGATTCGAGCGAAAGATCCACCAGAACTACAACGTCGAGGCTGGTCGCTGGAAAGCTTATCCATTCCCGGTTTTTCGTTCGTTTTCGGTCGTGGATGGTGCGCAACCACTTTTTGTGCGGCACGTTCATTTTCTATGTTCGTTTTTAGAGGTCAACTCGAGTTGTTTCAGTTTTTTCGATTTCTTCTGTTGTTGTTGTTGTTAGTGTTGTTGTTTAGTGTCCATGTTTCGCTGATCGTTTGAGGGAAATGGTGTTTCCATTCCTCTTGGGGTCGCTTCTCAATCGATCGGAAGCTTCAAAATACACCCAAATGTATCGTAAAAAGGGACACCAACCGACAGAAAAAAAACACCCATCCGGATGGTGCTGATGAAGATGATGATTTGGCTGAACTTTTGCACTTCATTTTGTAGCACGCCCGTTAGGTTGGCTGTTTAGGTGGTGGAAGGAGCGGAGAAGGGAGAGGGAGAGGAATGGAGAGAGTGAGTCAAGCGTTTCTGTATGACGAGAAAATGGATGCGAAAATCAAGGTTCGCCGCCTTCAACGTTAAACTTTTGCTTTCATGATGGCGTGAAAACTCATAACGCATAAAAAAAAAACAAAAAAATAATTTATTTCTGCTTTGAAGGACAGCTTAAAGTCAGAAAAAAGATGCTTCAAATATATCGATCTATTCTTAAAAACTATTGTTGTCAATATTATATAAATTCTATCTTCAGCGATGTGAAATAAATTTAAGGAGAAGTTTTTGCTAGATGCTAAAACTGCTTTTTGAATATTCTGAGAAGAAATTTTAAGAAATATATAAATGAAAAAAACATTCGTAAAAATATGTTAATGTGAGATATTTTTAACCCCTAAAAGAACATAATAAACATATAGTAAAGGAATACAAATCATCTTAAATTTGAAAATCATATAAAAGTAGGATTAAATGAAGATGGTTTAATGTAAATCAAAAACCAACAACAGCAAAACAGGTAACAAAAGCAACACAAAATATAAAGGAAACACTACAAGCAAACAGCAAAATAATACAACTTGAAATAGAACGATTAGAATTGAACGTTCAAAAAAAGCTGAATTTAACTTTGATATTTTTATTCATGTTATGTGTTAATCTCACTGCTAAAGACTCAGTTTTCATGAAACTGTATTTAAAGCTATATTTCTAACGCATCAAATTTTCTTGACTTAAGCAAAAATTCTTTGCTTGGATTAGGTTTTGATGTTTTTTTTTTTTATTATTTAATGATATAAATTTCACTGTTATCTCCTCTCTCTCTCTCTCTCTCTCTCTCTCTCTCTCTCTCTCTCTCTCTCTCTCTCTCTCTTTTTTCTCTCTCTTTCTTTCGTTATGTTATGTTTTGTTTCATTTGATTGAGGTTTCATATTTTATTCATGCCCTATCTTTTTTTCTTAAAATATTTTTTTTACTTAATCCCTGTTTCATTTTTATTTCAACTTAAGGTTGTTGTGTTTTATGTTGTTTTCGTTAGTTGATGACAGAGCCTTAAGCTTTTGATAATTGGTGTCAATTTAAACTTAAGTCTTTTTCATTTATTGGATGATGGAACCGTTAGATGTTCCATGCAAGCTCATTACTTAATCAAATGAAAAATATCTCAATTCTTCGCCACCAAGTAAGGGCAGTTGAAGGGCAGCTTTTGGGGCTCAGTAAGAGCAACTAGTAAACGTGATGTTAAAAAAGTGCTCACACATACACACTTTCCTCTCTTATTGCCATGGTTCAATGGCCTCGATTTCCCCGTGACCGCTCCGTGGCTGCTGGCTTGGAAGCGGCTGGAGAGGGTAGTGATTCCGCCGGTCGGACGGTTTCAGTTTCGTTCGGCTACAGCGCACCCCACTCCACCACCCATTCCGGACAGGGTGGAAACGTTGAAGCCCAAGGTACGGTTTTCCCGGCCCATCGAACAACGTAAGCCGGCCGGTTTGCATTGGGATTTGGAGGGGTGCCTATGCGTGTCCGTGTGTGTTCGCATCTCCATCGGGTATGGGAGACACAAAGGTGATGGAGGGGTGGTGAGCAGGATTGAGAGGGGGAAGGGAGGTTGTACCGTACACAAATCTTCATGTTCGTACACTTTTCGCTAAATTACAGCTGAGCGTTGAATAATTGATTCCGACGGACGGTGCAAAAGAGGATGACCACTTGGGGCAAGGGATTGAAGGAGGGAAGGGAGGTGGGGGTGGGTTTGAGTGGGAGATACAGATGGTTCTCTACCACAAAACATGCGCACGCCACTACACATTGTTGCCAAGCCCGGCACTGGTGCGTCTGGCTGTGCGTTCCCTTTCTCTCGAGCGCTTCACAAAGCCTCCCGGCGACGAGGCTAGTGAGAGGTCAGCTGATTGGGCCTCGCTGTGCACCCTCCTCGCTGAAGGGTAGCAACCAAACTCCCCTCCCTCACTCCCCCATCCCAAGGAGGGGATGTTGCTGAAGAAGAAGGTCTCGCGTGTAGAAAGTGTCCCGGATATGGTGATGCAATTGTGGTCTCGTTGTCTCGCTGCGCCCGTGTGGCTCGTGAAACATGGAGTCCCGTGCGATTTCCCAGCTGATGCTGATGATGGCGAGGATGACGAGGAAGCTGGGCTAGTTGCTTTGCAACACTAAGCTTGTGCGCGGTAAAAAGCAATCATCAACTGCTTGCGGAACTGCTTTGAAACTACTATTTTATGTAAGGAAATAGACAAATTGGGTAACTCTTGTTGAGATAAATTATTCATCAAACATTTATGGCCTTGCTCACTCCTTTTCGTTTTGAAAAGCTTTAGTCTCTATGCGAAAATCTATGCGATGTTATGTGCCATTTGCTGAATTATTGCGATGCGATTAGAGGTAACTCTGACTAACATAACAATTTTGAACTATTTCTTAATTAAAGTTAACCGTAATTTCTTCTATTTCCTTCTACTACTATAATCCAAAATTAGTTCATTGCCATTGCATTTGGTATGAGTTGGTAAACGGTTCTATGAATAGACCGTCCTCGAGCTGCCAGTTGTGCGTGATTTCGGAAATTCACCAGAGTTGATGACGAATTATTCGATTTTGACTGAATTTGTAAACATTTTTAAAGTATACAACTCAGATATAAAAACATTTAGACGGATATTGTACATTAAATAAGTAAAACAATGAATTTTCAAAACAAAACTATAAAATCTTAAACCAAAATTCTGGTATAAAAAATATGTTTTTGAAGCAACACGATCAACTTATACTTTCATGTAAAGACAATGCCCGTTTTGTTGTAAAATATCTGAAACATCTGTGACCGAATGATGAGCGATGCCTATTCAGTTCTCACTATTAAAATGATATTTTAGAAAAAAAAAACTAAAATTTGTGAAAAAATATGAAGTTTATATATTATTTATCATAGTTTTATTGGTATCTAGAAGTGCGTCTTTAGTTGAATGTTAAAATGTTACCATGGATATATGAAATGAAATGGATCCATGTTTGCCAAATAAATATTCAAGTTGATCTGAAATGTCTTAACATCATCATATTATTATTTACAAACTTGGAGTCAAACAACAAAAATTGATATTTGGCTTTTTTTCGCTAAAATTAAGCAAAAAAAAACAGAAATTTTAGATTGAACAAACTATAAAACTGTTTCACTGTTTAGTAACTTATTTAAAGCATGATTGTGATGAAGTTTGAGCAATTTTGGCAATTGGCTCCACGTTTAACCATAACTTAATTGTCTTTATTGATATTTCAGCAGATTATTATAGTGGTAGTAAACATGTCTTAAATTTTAGCATTTTAAAATGCTGGAATTTTGTTTGCCAAGGTTTTCCTAAAATCATAAAATATCTTTCAACAACGATCAGAGCATATAAAGACTAACAAAATTTGCAAAAAGCTTGAGCTTGAGCAATAGAGCTATTGAATGTGTTCCATTCGCTTTACGAGAGCCCCAGTGACTCGCAGTTTGTGTGTAGTTGAAAACTTAGCATAGTATGGTCAAGGCTGGAAGTTTCTAATTGACTTACTGTGGGTATAGATATTTTTTTCTTTTCCATCACTTCAGTTAAGTTAAGCATATATTCTAGATTTATAAAAAAATACTCACATTAGGAAACAATTCGCAAACTTTTTAACTCATTCAAGCATTTTTTGAGAATTGAACATTAGGGTTCTCTACTTCGAGTCAGTAATAGAACTAGAATTTTCAAGGTGAAAAGCAAATTTAATTGGTTCAAAGGCAACTTCAAGATCGAAAATCCAAAACGAAATTCGGTTTTTTCTTAATCCCAAATTATGTTATGATCGGGCTGCTTGATGAAATGAATCGGATTTAGTACATCTACAATAATCCAAAAGTAACAGAATAATAGGAGAAAAGTAAGTGTTTTAGTGTTTTAACCGTTCTTTACTAAAAGGACGATTGAAATTTTAAATTATTTTGCTTGCAAAAACTGTTTAAGAGTGACATTTTGATGGTATCTAGATGTTTCATTCATATTCCAATTTAAAAAATAAAACAACTTTTGTTATATTATTTAGCATTACGGTTCTTTCCGAAGTTTTCTTTTTAAATGTTGTAATAAATTGAAGCCCATTTCCAAAAATCAATTTCTGATAACTTTGTATGCCCCGTAGAAATACTATTTTTAATACAATCGATGCCTTACTATAACGTTTCACACCAATACTTCTTGTATCTCACCAAAAACCAAATACAGGCTCAATACGCTCCTATCGCCACTTACGCACGCTGTTACATGTTGTGCCCTGTTATCAAGGGCCTTTGCCTGTACTAAGCACACCGGCCCTCGCACCGAAGCCTTCAAATCAAAGCTTTACCATACATCCAAAAACGCATCATGCGCATCATAGGCCCCTGTGTCGTTGCTTTATCTTCGTCAACTACATTGTACGCGCTGCAGGGCTGCTGTTCGGTTCTGTTTTATCTCTTCGAAACACGCCGCTTCGGCTACATTGTGGCTCCGAACCGGAGCCCTCGGACGACTGGGCTGTCGTAGCGGTCGCACTTTTCCCTAAACTTTATTTAAATCGCTACTCCCTCCCCCTAGCTGCTGCAGTACAGAAAAGGCCAGAGGCAATGTGTAGAGGTGGCTGCGGTGTTGAACCGTTCGCCGCGCTCGACAGACGAGAGATGTAGCCCGAGGCCGGCCGGCCGTACACACCGGTTGCCGGCCAGGGTTGCGCGGTGTCGATGACCCGCGATGACAGCCCGGCCTCCCACCCATTCTTTTGCCATCCCCCCCCCCCTCACCCCATCCCCCTGCACTCTTTGTAGATGAAAACCGCAGCCGTTAAAAGCCAGGCCGGGGCCATGTGGGGCTCACTTGAACATGACATAAAAGTGATAGGCTGACGACACTTTTGACAACGCGAACGCGGGCCTGCCCTCTCTACTGCCATGGGAGATGTTCAAAACTGAAAGGAGGACA
>KB669870.1:342972-465742 GCA_000349105.1 Anopheles epiroticus
ATAAGTTTCATCGAGTCAAATGGACCAAAGATACAAGTTGGACCAAATAAAGCATGTTTTGGAAAGCCTTTGGACATACATATGGCTAAAGCTATGCCAAATTTAAAAAAAATCATTTTGTAGTTTTTAGCTTTAGACAGTTGAGTTTTTCTTTGCACAAGTACCAAATTGTTTTAAAAAACGTTTCTTACTTTTTTTTTCCTTCTTTATCGCAAAGTTTGACACCCATGCCTTTTTAGCGAGCTTTGCATGGAACTTCAGTTACTTGTTTAGCCTTCTTTCCCATCCGTTCTATTTCATTCTTTTTTCAACCCTATCTCTACCCATCGATCAACACTCGCACTCAATTTTCATCCTGCTTAGCTGTGTGCGTACGTGTGTGTTTGCTAGCAAAGGGGAAAATTATAACCTGGAACAGCTGATTGGCAGACTACAATGAGGCACGGCTTATGGAGGCACGGAGGTACGGAAGCAAAAACAGCTGTTCGATTGAAATGTTTAGCGAGCCTTATGAGGGATGGAAAGTTTTTTATGCCACTACCCACACGATCATTATTTGCTTAGTGACAATTTTACAATGAAATAAAAAACACATACAATAATCCACAGCACTTTAGTAGTAAAGAGTGAGGTCGCGTAGTTTAATTATAAATCAGCAGGCACAATAGCCGCAAACGGGCGGGTATGTAATTTTTCTCCAGTAAATGCATATTAATTAAGTTAACGATCTGTGAGTCGCGCGGATGCCCGCTTTTCACGTCGTTGTGTTGTGTTTTCTCTTCTCGTTGATTTTTTTTACATTTCAATTCTGTCCGCAGTGCTGGAACATGAACTTCTCCGTTTTTCTATGCATACGAGACGTGACGTAAATGACGGGCGCTTTTTCTTCCCCCCTGCGCTCCTCTCCTTTTCTCACTCTCCACCGGCATTCCGTTGGTTTGCAGTTTCTTGCATTTAACCTCGCAAACCTGCACATTTGCAATGCCGGGTGGGTGCAGAACAATGCACGAGAGAGCTGTGCCATCCCCCCCCCCTCCTCGAGACTGCACTTTACCAGACAAATGTTTCCGGCGTTTATTGGAATCGGGTTCTAATGCTTTATTGGGGTGGAAACTGGCGAGAGATAATGAGCATTCAAAGGCGTAACGACAAAGGGCAAAACGACACGAAAGCACAGCCGTACGTGGAGCACAGCCCCCTACACTCGGTCGCTCGGCCCGGAGCTGGCTAAAAGCTGGTTTCGGAAAAGTAATAAACGACGTACGATAATTGCCGGTTTATGTGTTTTCGCTCCGCTATTGTATCGTGCACCTTTTGCATTAAATGCAGTAATAAAACATTGGACAATAAAACCGATGGCACAGGGCAAAAACGGACATCCCGGGTATGCAAATGCAGAGTTTGAAGGGCGAAACCCATCATCCTCACCTTCAGGGTGCATATAATTGAATCGTCCCGGTCTGCACCAGTTTTTCTGTTCAATCGGGTCATTCGTGGGGAGCAGAGAAGAGAGCGAAACAAATCAACGAAGCACGTTAATCTGTCATTTTTGGAGCTTTGTCGTTTACAGTTTGCTTCCCTTCTTGTGACCCGTTTACTTTGCGTCCCTTTTTGTGGTGTAGGAAGCGCCAGAGTACGCCACCAACTCCCTGCAGTAAAAGCTCATAAACTTTCCTTTTGATTGCAGACTGGCGTAATAAAAGGCATGCGGGAGGACTAACCTAAAGGCAGGCACAGACAAACCATTAATGGTGCAGAATGGGTTCGATCTGGAACCTTTTCGGGGGAAATTAATCCTACCCTGCGCTGCCTGGGCACTGGCAATGGGCGGCGAGGTGTCGTAAAACGATTGAATGATTATTCATACACCAACAGGCTTCATCGAAGTAGATTGCACATGAGTGATGATTTGCATACGAGCAGCAAATTGTGTTGCTGTTTGTTTTATATTGATGGTAATACTTCACCTATCCCCGCGGGCTGTGAAGAAACGGGCTAATGAAAGGTTGCAAATGAAATGGTTGACTCCGCCCGGGAGCCCGAGAGTTGTTATTGGTGTCGTCACCGGGGCTTAAGCTGTTGGAGATGATTTTACGACCGCTTCTTAACTGTCTCATTGCAGAGCTCGATTACTGATGAAATGAGCAAGGAGTCAGCTGGGCACTCGTATTTATTATTGCTATACGGTTACTCAATCAGCACGTGAGATGATTGAAATGTATCATAAAATTTCAAAAAATAAACATACATTTTGCTTTATAGGAACGAAGTGCACTTGGCTTCAGTTTTTTCTTTATTCATCGCTTATCGAACCAATAAAGGGCTTCAAGAGCAGAGAAAACTTTTGATTTACACAGCACCAGACAAAAACAAGTACCTTTTTCCTTAGTTTTAAAAATGTCCTCTTTTCCGTTTTTATGTCGATATATATTTTTTTGCAATGCTTTGAAAGTTTTTTTAAACCATCAAATTAAAAAAAAGTTAAATAATGTTTAGCTCTTTTAGGATTCATTTACATTAATTTCTGTGTACTTGTTTAGCTGCTGCAGATGTGTTTGTTTTTCAACCAAATTCGTAGGATATTGTACATTTTAATCATCTTTAACGGTTTTACTGAGTTTCAAGGTGTTCCAAATAATTTAAACGCCATTATTGTCAACCGTGACCTCAACAATTGTCCATAAAATATTAATAAGCTAATGATCCGGTGCTTTTGGAGATCATGACATGACATTCATTTTTAAATTAAAAAAGACTCTTATCTGAAAGGCAGTACCCTTCGTGTCGTTCTGTTGTAACAAACTAAATAATTCAAATAGGATTCTTCACAGTTTTACGAAATAAAGTGAACTAAGCTATTAATCATCATAGATCAGTTCAATTTTATCATGTTACCTATTATTTACACCGTTTTAAGCTAGAGGCGATTTTAGAGTTACTGCACCACATTACAGTTCACTTATCAAACAAACAAGTTACTAATCAGTTTGCTTCTTTGTTTCAAATTTGAATTTACTATGAAGAACAATTTAAAAGTTAAAACATGTAGCATCTATTATGTACATTTAGCATTTATTTTCTTCTTCACAAGGCATGTGCTCGTTCGTCAAGCAAGTCGTTTACATGCAGCCCGAATGTTAAAATAAGTTAAAATTGTGAAAGCTAGACGATTATGTTTTCTGGTTAACGTATTATATTTCACACCACCATTTTACTCTTTGATGTATTTCAATCGTCTTCTTTGTTTTTGTTCGCTCATTGGTTAAAAAAAGGAGAAACTAAAAATTAATTAATGTGAACCATGATATTCAACACGGAACATAACACAAATAATTTTGACCTCACATGAGAGTAATTATGCCATAAAAGCAATGCATTTTAATACATCTAAAAATCTTTATTTATTACAGTGTAAAGTTGAAGTCCATCAAAAAGAAAACACTTTCGAAAAGAGCCAATGTCATATTAATCCATATTCCCCTTGGCAATTACACAGCTTTTATTCCCTATGCCATGGTACACCACCCACACAGTGTATTTTAAATTGATGCAACAAATATATCAAACCAATGTCACCACAGCTTCATCTTCACAAATGTAGTTTTGTATTCAAAAATATTGCCACACCCGAAAATGCATGCATAAGCTATGAAGGTTTCTTTTCACACTTTTGTGCTTACTTTTGAAAGCAGTTTCGTTATCCCGTCACCAATCCATTGTAATTATTAAGAAATTAACATTTGCTTTTTTGCGCTCTCTCTCTTGCATGATGTAACATCTTCCGTGAAAGGACACGTTTTGTTGCTTCATTACCAGACCAGGGTGGCTACCGCATGATCTCACCAAGCAAATAAAAAAGACTGAATTACTCTGACCATCGCTTCGGCAGAAAGCAAGACCGCATCCATCATCATTATTAGCATTATCATGATTATCTGCAGAGTTCAGTGTAGGGAATCAGAGAGAGAGAGGGAGAGAAAGGTGCACATACTTGCTTAATGTGTGACCCATCCACGAAGCCCCAAGGCTCGATGGATTTCGCAAACGCTTTAACAACCTTATTCCTTCTTTAGCGTCCCCGGACCGGATATAATCCTTCATGTGCCACTCTGCAGACGGACAGTCATGACATGATGATCGAGCTTTAATCGACTGACGGTGGTGTTGGTTATGGAATCGTCTGGTGAAAGCCCTCCCGCGGGAGGATGGAAGTCATCGAAACTGAAACCAACTGTGCTGGTGCAGTTCCAAGGTGTGCCATCATCCCCATTCGCGAAACAAACCAGTTTTTGGAGTATACTCTTGCCTTACATTACATCCACATCACACTTTCTTCGCAGGAAGAGAAAATTAAGCAAAAGAAACAGACAAACACAGAAATGAAATGCAAATCCGGCGTTGGCCGTGTCCACTACCTCCAGAAGGTGGCAGCAGCAGCAGCATCATCAATCATACATTTATTATCTTGATGAAGGAACTCCCTCGCGAAGAGCAGCCGCAGCTAGTGAGTTCCTTTCAAAGACAAACAAAGTTGTGTGAAGAGATTAGAGGGAGCGATTGAAGTTGAGCTGTGTATACAGGTGTCGTCGGCGGGACTGTGCACCCACCCGATCGTTACGAATCAGTACCGCGTCCGACACGTGACTTTGCGCTTTAGAGAGGTTTGCTGTTTGCACTATTTTGTTTAAGACTGTTGTTTTTGCTCTCTTTCTCTCTCTGTGCTTGAAGTGATTGAATTTCAAACACCACAGGAAGGTCTTTCCGCGCTTACAGTGCCTGGCTGCAGTTGGATACAGGTTACGCCGGATTTGCGGCATGAAACATGATGCTCTACACGCGGGCGCGGCCAAACCGAACCGATTGATGAATCTGCGGTTTTTTATTCTCCGGTCCCGGGGTGAATCGGAGAACCCTTCGGAACGGTTTTCCGCGTGACCTACTCATGGGGAAGATTGTCGGAATGGAGGGAGAGTGGGTATTGGCTGGAGACACGGGCAACCGGCCAACTATTCAGGTGGACAGCTGATACAATGCAACAACAAACACGGTGAATTGAGTTTTCAACATAAAGAATATTTTATGCTGCTTGAATATTTATTACCAATAAGTTGGTTTGAGTTTAAGCTTCAATATTTTAGGCGTGTCATTCGTACTTAAGATATACTTTTCAAATATTATTTATTATATTAATTACGCTATTAAATTAATTTTTGATTTACCATTGCAGCTTAAGAAACCCTTTTTACGAAATATCAATTGATTGTAGTTTTATTTCTTTATTGATAAAACTTCATTTGATTGGCTTTCATTTGGCAATATTATTTCATGTTATTTGTATAGGAATTTATTGCAGTTTTTTCTGGTGTCTTTTTTTTGTAATTTTTTTAATGTAAGCCTAGACCAATTGTTAATTATTCCATTTCAATTTAAACAAATTTTCAAATCTAAAGGCTCCTGAAATTCGACCTCGATCTTTTTTCCAATTGATCAATCATTAAATGAATCAGCAAATAAATACCGTTTAAATACTATTTTTCTATGATCTATCTGTCTGCTACATATTTAACTGAAAATAAGAAAAAATATAATTGAATAAAAATATGATTGACGTGTTATTTACAACTTCTTGACAATGTTTGGTCGATCTTGCGACCATCTATACAAAGCATCCTTTATATTTTGACAAAATAAGTGAAAAAAAATGTTTGAAGATTCTTTCACGATTGATAATGACAATAAAATAAAGTTTTAAAATGTATCTAATTTATAAAGTTTTTTGTCTACACTTCTTTGAATTGTGCATCCTATCAAAAGTATTGCATTCATTTCAAAGAAAACATTTTAAAAGCGTGCGCTTGTACAATTCTGCTTTGGAAGTAGATATATTCATAGTAACACTTTCCAAAACACACGGTGTTGTCGCAAAAACCAAACGAAAAATTTAAATCATCCATGGAATTAACGGTGATCTTATAAAAATCATAAAAAAGCTTTATTTTTCGTCACTTATGAGAACTACACTTACCAGTTGAAGCTGATTATGTATTCGTAAACTGAATACTCGTGCGGCTCGGTGGTCTCTTGGGTAGCGACGTAGGCCTGTTTCATACGACCAGGCCCGACGTTACATCGAATCCCATTCGAACCATTGACTATTCTGTTATGGGTACACTAAAATCACAACCCCCCATACGCAGGATTAAAACAATCTTGCTATGGATGGGTACACTCAGTCACAGAAAGATGCCAAACACATCAGTACTCTGACTACGCCTTGACCCTACAAGGTTGTTGTGCCACCCATGAAGAAGTAGAAATTGAATAAACGTTTACTTAATATAGTTTCACCTCAGTTAAAAGACTCCAACAGTGTAAGAAGACAAACATGTAAAATAAAAGAAAAAAATGAGTTTTTTAATGTAAGTCAAGGGTTAATTAAATCATTAAGTTTTTATAATTTGTTTTTACTGTATGAAACGTAATGAGCAGTGATTGTTTCCTAATTCAATAAAATGCCGAGCAACGTTGTGATTATGTATTTATTGTCGATAAGTAACTGTTCATTAAATCTGTTGATCATTCTTGTTTGAGATGTAATTTTAGTAAAACCTCGAACGACAAATTCGAAGCCGCTTCATGAATCGCTTTAAAGAGCAAGTAGATCATTATGCTTGATCATTATGTACATAAAGCTAGATTTTGCTGGTGACAAAGGCTGGCAATTGATAATTTGTAAACTATATAATAAAAAAATATTAAAATCTAGTTTTTGCAATTACATGCACTATAATTCTTTATTGATGAAGCAGAGTGAACCCTTTGCAGCAGCAAAAAAATACTCTTGATGGATGTTAAATCTCACGTATAATCGCATTCTTCAGCAGCACTTTGAATGTTATGAGATATTTAGCTGATTCTTTTATTTCCTAGAATCACGCTGTCACTTTCGATCTCGACAAAGACTCTTATTTTTTGCAAAGGAAGAAAGATGTGCAAACCTCATTTTGTGACAGCAATATGAAAGCAAATCAGCAAACACAATTCCCACTTATCGCTTGACATCATCCGCTCGCTCCACCATGTGTGGAGCACAGAATGTAAAAATAGTCCTAAAAAGCAAACATGCAAACTCAAACGCCTCCCAACGTGTGGTGAAAACAGGACACCGTCCCTTTAGCTCCTCCTTTACATCCCCCGCTTGGCAAACTCAATCGCGTTGGGAGGGAAATGAACTTAAAAAATGCCGGATAATGTGCTCTTTTCGCCGGACGGATACGATCGTGCAGTTTGGCAGACACTCGGACGCCCAGGTTCTGTTGCGGTGGTTCAGCTGTGTTCCACCACGCCAAAATGATTGATGGATCACAGTGAGCAGAAACCGCCAAGCGCAGTACAAGAAAAGCAAAAGAAGAATTTAATACAACTAAACGAAACCCGTGCTGGGATGGTGCGATGGAGGCGTCAGAGCGAATAAAGAAATCGTTAAAACTCGCAACGATCATCTGAGCGCTTCAGTCGCTAATGATCTCTTTTGTGCTTTGTCTTGCGGTTGACAAATGGAAAAAGGAATGATGTATGCCATTAAGCATTTTTAGAGCAAGCTGCTTCAAATCGTACATTTAACAGCGCTGCCTCTCTTTGATCTACATATTTAGTTCTTTGTGAGTAAACAGCCAATTGCTATTTACTGGGGCTAGGGATCGAAACTCGTCTTCCTCTAGATGTACATTGCGTTACCAACTGACCACTGCATAATAGGCACTTGCTGGGATAAAAGTCAATAACTTTCATTTAATTTTTTAATCAGTAAATTTGTCTCCTTAACAGTATTAAACAAAGAAAATCCCAAACGATTACACTAAACATTCTTTACATTCATATATATCAGGCTATCCATGTAAAACAAGACACAAAAACTATACAAGATTGATGCATGCATACAAGATTGTTTGAGCTTTTATAACATGTTTTTTTTCGTAATAAAAACAAAAAAATTGTCCAACCAAAATTGTTTTTCTTCTTTATTATTTTTATTTAGTAGCAACGGTCTGGCCATATTGCTTAAATCTTCATTGTAAAAGTCAAACAATCATATTTTTTTTTTAAAAACATTGAACAATGTGTTCTAAAATAAGCTAATGAAATCATTCCTAGTATCTTTTCTGTATGACGTAATAAAGACCAAGTCGTTTTGATAAAATTAATAAAGGCCAACTAATACACTGTACATATGAGTTGTTTTTATTTTTTTTTTTGATAAAAGTATTTATAAAAAGCTAATAATGGAGAAGCCAGTGATGTCTTTGAACAATAGACTAAAACTATGTATTATTTTTAACCATTTTCTCACACTAAATGTCTTTATCCTGAAAGTGATCACAGGAGATAATTATGATACTGATGTTTTCTTTTATTATCCGTGATTTATTTATTCCAAAGTTTAGTTTGTTTTTAATTCCAATTAAGAGAACAAATAGATAAAATAAATAATATACTGTCACAGCTCCTTCTTAAAAAACCAAATGGGTCAGTGCTAAACATTCCCAGAGCGATGACTAAACTGAATAATTTTGTTGATGAACATGCAGCAACTGTGATATTTTCAGTAAAATTTGACAACCTCATTTCTATTGCTAATTTATCTTCACGTGTTTGACAAATTGATTAAATTATCAAGCACTTTAGTAAAAATCCCAATTATTTAACGACATCCAGCTGTGATTCACTGTGACCTTATAATGAACAATAAACTCTAAGATAAAATTCAAGTGATTACTAATTAAAAATCATATTCGATAGAAAAGATAAGTATTTTTAATGATTCTGATATTTGTGTTGTTCAAAATATTTTCTTATCTACAAAAAAAAAAAATAAGTAAAATGAGTTAAAAGATAATATGACAGCACAAATAGACAAAAAGAAATTTCGTTTGCTTGAAAAATCTGGAAAATGGTTAAGGCTTACTATTTTTTTTAAATTTTAGTTTTTACTTTAAACGATCGAAAACTAGCCCAAAAAACTTAAAAATTAAAATTAAAATTAAAATAAAAAATTTAAAAATACTGAAAAATTCTTATATCCTAAAATTTGCTTCAGAGTGCCCACTGTGCCCTGGTCGCTGCCAGAAAAAGACCGATGACTTCAGCCGCAGTACAGCTGGCGAGGATCAGACCGCCCCAAACGGCAACCCGGCTCGAATGCAATAGCCACTAGGTACCGGTCGTGTACACAAACTGCGGTTGCATCATCTCCATCCGTGCTGTGGCTAGTGGCCGGCCAACTGCACTTGTCCGGCTGTCCACGGCTTGGTGCACTACTGACTCTGTCTGTCCGAATCGATTGCATCCACAAACCGGGCCACTGGTCGAGAGCGCGATAGTGGAGGTTTGAAATTTTCCATTACCTTGGTGGAAAACACTCATCATATCGAAACGCTTCACTCGCATCGTATGATCCAATGCAATCGAAGTTGATGCAGTGGTCAACTGCATGGGGTGGGAGCGTTTGGGTACGGTCGGTACGCGGTGCAATCACACACATATGAGAGCGTCGTGGTCAAGGCCAGTTTCGCGGCTGCTCCTAGCTGCGCCCACCCCTCTCAAATGCATCCCTTTCCCCGCACGAATAAAGCGACGGTCTCTGTGGGAGGTATTATTGAAAAGTGAAATAGAAGCAAGAAATAGAAGCAGAAGCAGGCAACAAAGCCCATGGCAAAAACAACAGTACGTGACACAGCGAACGACCGGGAAACCGTTGCCATGTGTGTAATTTATTTATTAGCAATCTTGTACTAATTAAAGTGATCTTAATTGAAATAATCACTCGCCAACCGGCGGCAAATGGGGAGCCGCGCAGGCTAGCACAGTGTGCAATTGTTTAGGGTAAAACATTGGTAAAAAAATAAAAAAGAGACACAGACACACACACACTCTTGTTGCGATTGCAATTGCATCTAAATGCATCGTCTACCAGCTGGCAGCCCTACACGTTTGCGATATCCCGTTCCCTGTATGCGGGCGGGCATTAGCATTAGCATTTAGAGAGCATGGTTGGTCGCCTCTGCTGTTACCATCGGTCGGTATTTGCCATTTGGTCAGATAAGTAGAATGCAATTTTCAAATTAAAATAAACAATTCACAAACGGGCAGAAGCGATTGCGGGGCGTGAGTGGAACGGGAGGGAACGGTATACTGACTGACGGGTGAAAGCGATGGTTTATTTAGTGTTTTGCTTTACGTTACATAAATTCGTAAAGTTTACTGTAGTTTTCTACCACACGATATTTGGTATGCAGCATTATTAGTGACAATCTACTTTCGCAAAACTGTTTCTTAAGATACAACAATATAAGCTATGAAAAATATAATAAATTCTAGAAAAGCAAGACAGATTTTAACTAGGTAAGGTGAAATTCTAATAACTCACAAATATAATTAAGACTTGATGTACCGATTCTGTCATTTTTAAGTGAAGTTTTCAATTTAGCATTTTGGAATGTGTTTTTACCTGAATCATTATTCAACTTAATAAAATTGCTAATCAAATATCAAAATTTATTTTTCTTAGACTATACTAAGGGCTGTCCTGAACAAACCTTTCGTTTTATTTTTACTGCATTCCAATTCCAATCAATTATTCTAATTTATTTGCATCACTTTCACGTATTTTGTTATTATTTCATAGTAAATGTGCCAAAAGGGGTAGAATGTTTGCAGATTAAATTAATTATTAGAGCTATATCGAAGCGTTAGGATGCATTACTGCTATTGTTCCAATACCTTACAAATTATGCAATAATTTTATTTCCCATTTTATAATAATTGTGTTTGTGTGAATACAATAAAGATAATATGATGGTCCTATTGAGATGCTTTTTATAAATTTCTGAAAAAATAACGAAAATTGATCTTTAACTCACATAAAACATCACATTAACACATTAACATCACATAAAAAGTCTTAGTTTTAGAGTAAACACATAGAAAATGAGGCAATAGAAACGATTAGGACGTATTCCTACAAATGTGCTTTAAATAAATGTGAAAGTATAGAATACAAAAAAATAAAAACATCTCTATCGTTAAACACAATTGTACCCACAATCATCTTTTGAAATCATAACTTACAGGAAAATCATGCATAAATATACAACGAAAAAGCAACTGAACTTAATTAGATATAATTTGCGCCAGATTAATATTTACTATGAGCATATTTATGGCTTAAATAAAAAAAAAAACAATTTTTACGCTTAACAATACCTACCAACTGGCCGATTCTGCCGAATAAAAAAAGAACACTATCTTTACACGTAGTTGAAACTTACTTTAAATCACTGGATAAATATTCAAAGAACAATTTGAATTGAGTTAAAAAAGTATGGACTTGTTATTTCTCCTGAATTTTTTCCAAAATTACTACTAGCTCTTTGACCACTTTTGATGCTTGTATCATATGTTGATGCATCAACATGCACATGTAGTAGTAGCCAAATAAATTATTTACACATGTTTAACTTATGCTGCTCCAAGATTCTACAGACACACATAAAAAATATACACTTATTTTGATTCAATCTTTAAAGCTAATCTTAATGAATGAAGGGAGAAAACCAAAATATAAAGAAACCTTTGATGGATATGCCAATGTTGATGATACACAGCGATACAGAAAGTAAGACAAAAAAGTAGAGTTAGAAAGTAGAGTAGAGATACAAAAAATCTACACTTATTTAGATTCATTCTATAAAAGCAATCATAATGAATGAAGAGAGAAAACCAAAATATAAAGAAACCTTTGATGGATATGCCAATGTTGATGATACACAGCGATACAGAAGGCAAGACAAAAGAGTAGAGTTAGAAACGCAAATAAATTTCACGTTTTAGAGGAAGTTTGTTTAACCGAACAAATGTAAAATTTGTCGCACAAGACCGGGAACAATAATTGCAAATTAACGAAACATAACAGCAAACGGATGTTTTTTTACTACAAACTTGAACACACCCACGGCACTGCAGTGCCCTCGTGTTGCCCTTGCCCGATACCGATCTTCCACCAGACCGCCTAGCGTGTGTTTGTTATTTTAAAATTGAGAACATTCTTATTTGCTTTAATTTTTGCCTGCACCTGGACTGTGTGGAGCACGGCGCACCGTTTGGAGTGTTGTATAATGTTTAACACTTTTTTCCAAAAGCTACCATATATTCCACCATGATCCCCCTTTCGGTCCTCACTTCATTTCAATCAGTCCCTTGTCCCGGGTGACACATCGATCAAATGCATGAGGAAGAGAGAAGAGAAAACAAATGTTATAAAAGTTTTGTTTATCGAAAACGGCACCCCCTTTTCTGGTGTGGTGTGTCGTTTCAATGGCACCCTTTCCACCCCACACCAACCCCCAACGTGCCGCCCTTTATCACCTTCCCCCCGCCGATTCTCAACCGTTCTCATTCTACAACCTTAAAACCAATACAAAATCACACTTTAGTATATAAGGCGGTAACACCACTACAGCGTAAAGGAACAACCCCCCTTCCACTTCCACCATGGGGGGTTCAACCCCATCAGCCCTTCCTCCACCCTCTCTGGTTGGTGGTGTTGGTGGTGTGCGATAAATCGTGTTTAAACAAGTCGCGATGCGCAAAGTACATTATGGTTTGCGCAGCCCGAAGTCCGCTGCGTTGTAGTGGTGATGTGCTTCAAGCAGCCCACCCCCCACACGTTTTCTTTCCCTTTCTAACACGTTGGAGCATTATGTTAGTGTGTCTTTCGCTCATCCACCAGCAAAACACATAAATCGCACGTGCGTGTTTGCGCGAAACCGATCCGCAACGAAGTACATACGGCGGAGGCAATGTGACTTTGCCGGCTTCATCCCACCCTTTGTGTGTGTGTGTGTGTGTGTGTGTGAGGGGGTGAAAGATGGTGTAGGGGTGAACGAGGGGTTGATAGGAACTGTATAGCAAAAGCAAGCAACAATTGCACTCTACACTAAACTAGACAGCCAGTCGCCAATCGGGCCGCCGGTCGAGCGTCATGAAACGAGAAGTCGAATATGGATGCAAAGAAGTGCGACAGAGCAAGCAACCATTGGGGTAGCTATATACAGCACGAAGCTGGAGATGATTGGGGGTGGTGAGTGTACCGGTAAGCTCCAATAACGTCCTCCATCCACAGCAACTAAGCGAACAGGGGAAAAAAAAGGTGTGACTGAGGGTGACCCCACTAAAGCACCACCAAACCGATTCGCTACGGGGTGTGCATGTGTGTATGTTACCGGGGAAAAGGGGTTTTGCTAATTACATGAGGCGGTATTGTGAGCTACAAAAGCAAGGCAGAGAGGAGGAGAGAGAGAAAAAAAGGGGAAGAGCAGCATAACATCACCGTGTAGAATCGTAACGGAAAGGCAAGCGAAAACAGCTGTTCGAAACAAGGCACCAGCTGACATACAGTGCGAGAGCACAGTTATAGGGCAGAAGCCTGGGGAAAGAAATGATCGTGCTAGGGAAGAGGTGTAGAGAAAGGGTGTACCGGTGACCTAGTGGGGAGGCAGGGTGAAATTTGCGAAAATTAGATCACTTTAAGGCGAGCGCTAAAAGCTATCAGGTTGGCCACCCAGCATCGTCGCTGTAGCTCCAGTAAATGTCTAGTGTGAATTGAAAGGAAAAGAACAATGAAAAGACAATATTTTGATAATCAATTGATGTAGTTTTAAAAATAAAAACCTATTCTATCGGTATTTTTAATAACCATTGTTGAGTTAAGTTCATTCACAGCACCAGGGAGCAGTTTAATTCTAGGTGGGTTAGTAGATTCGTGAGGGATCGTCCATTTAAATAAAATTTCCAAATTTGTGGGTTTGATTATCATGCGTTGAGGTTTACTAACATGATGACACACCACCAACAACAAAAGTAACAATAATGTATGTCGTAAGTCGAAAATGAATAGCCATTAATATTATTATGTTTGTTAATTCATGAGCATGATTTATGCTATTCGTTAAAACACTTAGTGTGATTGGTGTCGAAAGCACTGTTTGACAATTTTCTATATAAAAATGTACTTTACTGATGTGTCATTTAATAATCTTTTGAGAAAAAAAAAACTGTTGATTTCGAATCTATCAGACGTTTTGCTTCTTCATTCAATTGAATATAGATTTAGTTGTCACGTTAAACAGTAAGTGAAACTTCCAAATGCAATAACCAGACGATCATAAACCCATGTGCATAAGACAATAGGATTTTTAAATTGTTACTCAATTACTTAACCACGTTAATCACTTTTATCACTACCTCAAGTTTTTCTATTTATCGTTTGTCCGAGTTATACTTGATTATTACAGCGTTATATGGTGTCCCATTAACATTAATATATCAGCTCGAGAATGACAACAACACAAATTTATAAATATTGACTTATACTCTCTAAACAATCTACTAGCATCTTTATTTGACTTGATCCCATTTCGATGATGAGATGATGAGTCGATCATCATGTATATAAGATAAATAAAGCCATAAATGAGCCTTAATTATGTCTAGGTTACACTATTGGTTTTGTTATGGTAGACCAATAAACACACATAATTTTCCAAAACAAAAATGTTCTCCACGATCAGTATTATTATAGAATGCAAACTGTATTTTTTGGTTGTTCAAAGTTTTTTTTTACTAGCAAAGGGCAGAAAAAGGCGATCGAACGCGTCCCTTTTCCTATCTTGTCATTTATTTCCTAAGACCGCATGTCACCAGGCAGTATGAATTACCGTTAAATGATATTTTCTTACCTTACTTTACTGGTATTCTAAGGTTTTCTAAGGTACTAGACATTTTTTTCTCTCTCTCTTCAAACTCCAAAAACTATAATTAAAACCCTAAGTGTTCTCTATGAAGCGTCAAACCTCTGTTACGCTACCAACTCAAAATTCATCATTGCGTAAGATATATTTTGAAATGGCCAGCTTGCTTCCACTTTTATTCTCTACCACCGGTTGACGCAATTCCAACGCAATAAAAACTGAAGGAACACGCTCGGTCAGAACTTGAGCCAACTCAACGATCGGCTATTAAAAAAAAAAAACCAACAACAACCTTTCCTACGGTTCGATCATGCTCCGCGCCTAGGAGCTAGCGAGCGTTCGATTTCATCCATAACTCAGCACCGAACAACGCTTAACTGCTTCACGGGTTGTTTCGGAGTGTCATTAAAAATAATTGACCCTCCTGCCTTTCCATTCCGTTCCACCCCATCACGGTTCCACCCGCTCGTTCTAACCACAGCGCTCTGCTCCACAACTAGATTTCGATCGTGCTTCTTCCCAGGCAGAGCTGCTTCTTGCCGTGCATCGCTCCCGGCGTACGAGTGGCCACCCTTCATTCCCAACCCCCTTTCTCACCCGTCAACCCCCATCCGCCTTCCATCTCCACCATACCCACGCACGACTTTGACGGGAGAGATCAATTATCGACAATGGGCTGGCCGGCAGCGAACGGGCGAGACCATATGAATGATGATCTCATCGTGGGCCGCACACGGCCTCCCGTATCAGCTGCTGGCCACGTGGACACACGCGCATTTGCGGGCGTCGCTCGGTCTGGTCGGAACAGCCAGCGCACCAGCTGACGGTGGAAAAGTACCGCAGGCATGCAGAGCAACAAAATGGAGAGAAATAAAAAAAACGGCACGTACAACATCCCACCCGAGCCGGGAATGGAAAAGTCTAATAATGCAATGGAATAAACATGTGTTCCGGCAGGGTACACGCATCGGTATGGGATGGATAGGGTAAGTAGGTTCTTGCAGCAAGGTGTGCACAATTAGAACACAAGTGCAGCAGCGAAGAATGCCTTTGTTTAATTTCTGCGGAAAAATAGGTGCCGGTAAGGAGGTGATATTGATTAGGGGCAACACAATGGTTGGCGGGTGGTGGGAGATGATGGAAATTTTCCAACGACCAATTAACGCACAATTCGTCAGCAAAAAGTGTGAATATCAATCCGCTTAAAGTGTTTGTTGAAAAAAGGGGAACGAGAACAAAGATCGAGTGCAATGAGTCAGCCAGTGAACAAGTACATCTGCTAATTAGATGCCCCTATTTGAATGTCTTCGATAAATCTAGAAGTTTTTAATTACGCAAGTAAAATCCAGCTGCAATTAATATTATTACATCATTTTTAACAAAGACAAGAGTGCCACAACACTGTTCAACCGGAAAAAAGCCTCGTGTGGTAGCAAACATGAGGATGAAAACCGAAAGGCGAGTTAATATGATTAGTCTTACACCATCAAACAAAACCCTGTCCTGTGTTTAATGTATAGTTTACTTCAAAAAAATATTTCTGTTAAAGTTCCATGATAAAGGCAACTTGATATAACATGTCGCATTATGTGGCAGATAAAATTATCGCTTGAGATGAGCACTTAACTATTTCTCTTATCATATATGCACAAAACAAAGCAACAGGAAAGAATAATGATAATTTGGTAACATTTACTTTCTGTTTTAAAAAGAACAATAAATTATTTCCTTTAATCGCTTTTAAAGAAAAACTTATCTAGTTATCAGTCCTCCGGAATTGGTTTATATGACCATAGTTATATCTTGTCCGTCCGACCAGAGTTACACTCCGACGTCTAGAGTATGTTTGCCGCCGGCTTCAGAAAGGCAGACCACAATCTAAGGCTGGGATAAAGATAACAAGCATTGCAACTGTCTTGCCAAATGATATTTAAATCAATAAAAGGCTGTGAATGATATGTTGAGTAGGATAAACCGTTTGATTTTCAGAAAAAAAAACAACAAAACCACTAGAATAATAAATGATATATACAGTCACCGACGAATCAAAATAATAGTTAAGGAAATGGGTTTGAAATGAAAAATTAGATTAGATTAGAGAACATTTTTTAACGAAAAAACAGCAAAATTATTTATTACAACCATGAATGTGAAGATTTTTTTTCATCCATGCAATATTTATTAAAATGTACCCTTCACAAATAATCTAGTGATTTTTAAGGGTATCACAATATATTGCTTTTTGTTATTTTTTCTTTACATTTTTGCTTACTCGCTCTACTGATTACCTTCTCAATAAGTCCTGGCACGTTTTGCTTTATTCTATCATTTTATAGCCCTTCAAATATTTTGTTAAGTAATACTTCCAAAATGGGTTTAACTATTCTAATCGATACATTTAATTTTGATTTCAAAGATTCAAAGAATTACAAACCTTTGCCACAAAGCACGCAACTTAAAAAAAAACTTCAACGATGGTGTAAAAATTGCGACCGACCAAGATGAAGAGCAAATAAGATTAATTATTAATTAATTGTTTAATTATACAAATTACAAAGGAAGAGACACATTGTTTTTACTGAGGTGAAAATTCGACAAAAAAAGATAAAATATTCTTTTTTGAAATTCAATTTCAAAAATCGTTCAATTTTCAATTTCCTCTAATATTAAGGCTTTGGCAATACTGATAGATCGAAACTGCTGTAGACCTGTCCCCTGATAAATAAGTGAAAATACTTTAAACTACATATTAGTCAATAACTGTTTATTAAATAAACGACTCAATTTAATAAAAACAATCAGTTGAGTCACTATTCCATCTAAAGACCTAAAAATTACATGTAACAAAAATGTATGCTGTATTTTACATATATGTGAAACAAAGACATGCTTCAGACAAACAGTATAATGATCCAAGAAACAATAATGTTTATCAAGAATAGTAAAATTTCTTCAACTTTTCAACAAACCATCTCAACAATACGCTCTTTGAACTCTGTCTCTACCAATCATGCCCTCTTTCTCCGTGTTTCTTTTCCCTCTTTCAACCAAACTTTCAGCTCTCAAGCCCGTCAAAAAGGGAACACACTTCACATGCACACCGAGGCCAACGCAACTTCTCTTGTAAAATCCCTTGTTTAACTAGCATAATTTATGAAGAAACTTCCTTTTGAGCGAACCACCCCCCCACCGGCACGCTCACCAGGAACGAGTGAATACATCAACTGCTTGATTCTCGAAACATCACATCATAATACGGCCCAACTTCCGCGCGCTCTCTCTCTCTTCTCTTCCCTCTGGATGCAAAAAAGTGCACCAAAAGTTTGCGTTAGCCTTCGTCTTTTATCTTCGGTAATCCGTGCACTGTGCACCAGGGGCTGTTGAGACAAAAAAATTGTTGCAGTAAATGTAAACCGTAGAAGTTCCGCAATGGGCCGTGGATGAGTAACACAAACTAGTTAAGATAACTCTCAACATGGTGGCGGAACAAAGTCACTACTCGCGCCTTCCATCCTGCTGCGAAGGATGATGCTGATGATTATGATGACGGTAAGGTTGGAGATGATGCTCCAACGATGCTTTTCTTTTGGTGGATGGAAAAAACGCAAAGAATAGTAGCTGCTCTGCTGGTGTTCGTTACACAGGAAGCCCCTGTGCCGGGAAGTAATGCTATTTGATGGATTTGACGATGCTCGGAGAGGTGTTCAGTGGGGGTGTATGTTGCGCGGAGTGTTGTCTTTCTATCTGAAAGCTCTTAACCCTAGAGCTCGGAACATTCTGAACTGGATACCGAGCTGCCTAGGGACGATAACCTGCCGCAGCCTACACAGCAACAGCACACACCCGGTTGATAGTGGTAAAGTTGTGCAGTGAAAGGCACTGCTGCTATCTGCACCGATATGCTCCCTGTGTGATGCGAGCAGAGATAAAGTGGCAGCCTCTCGCAACCCTCCCCCCCCTCCCTCCTTTTCCAACCGGAAGCCACCCATCCCGGAAGCCCGCCGGTGATATAATGTTTTGATGAATTTAGGCCACAGGAGCCAGCCCCTGCCGGTGAATCAAAAGGGAGAAGATGTGCAGGACTCTGTGCTAACGAGCCTCGGAACGAAATGAAGGGAAAAAACAGGTCCCAGGAAGGCTCGGCAATCTGCTTCCCAGCTGGGGCAGGGATAAAGTTGCAATCATTCACCAGCACCGTCCATGGTGGCTGGCGGCTTTCGCAATCGTTTCGAATCCCACCAAGCAAAGAAGCGGAAAGAAGGCGATCAGGACATCAAGATAACAAACTAACCAGCCTGCCACTCCGGGGAACGGGACTGGACTTGGGATGAACACTTGTGGGGTGGGGGATGGGGGGGTGGGGAGAGAGAAGCGAGCAAATGAGAAAAAACGGTCACTCCCGTCCTGTAGAAACGAAGCTGGTAACTTCACACAAATGGAAAACTCAACCCCCAAACCGGCAATCAAGATGAAGATCCGTAACGGAGTCCCCTTCACAAAGCGGGATAGGTTTGTCTAGGCATCCCAGTGAGCGAAACGATTTGGAACCCTCCAGAGTCTTTGGATGGCAATGTGTTTTTTTCGGCTTTCACGGCAGTGTTGCTATCCCAATTCTGTGGCAGTAAAAATGAAATACTATTTGTAATGAGTTCTAAGCAGATGTAATCACTTCGAGCGGTGCGGAGAGGCCGAGCTGTTTACAGATAGTAGTGGCACAATGAAAAATTACTTTTTTGGAGCAAAAGCTGACTGGTAATCTCTGTTTTCGATGTCCTGCTCTCTGTTTCTTAAATCACTAATCCCGTTGTGCTAAGTTGCGCTTAGCAAATGTTACGCTTTAAAAAGCAATCAATCAACGATACGTTCACCGATTTTTTCTGTTTTCCCGTAAGGAAACAACGCCAGGATCCGGCCATAGCACGGCACACTCAAAACACGCACTGCAGATGGGTCTGCATCTGCAGTTAAATAATAAAAGCGGGAAGCTTCCAGGACCTCACGAGACTGAGCGCACTAACACGCACTAGCGCGTGCTTTAATGCTCACGCAATGCCGAACCGTTCCAAAAGCGACGTCGTTAACCTAGTTTGGTGCTGGGTGGAGGGAGTTGCAGCAGACAGGATTCACTGACGCGGGAGAGCACGCGTGGCACGTCTGTCAATCGTTGGCGTCGAGAGACGGTGTGCAGGAAATGATGGGAATTAAGCAAAGCGAGAGCTTTATCCCGGAATGACATAAGTTACAAAGGGTATTAAGAGGACGAGTTGAGGTGGATTAGAATCAGATTTGCCACACGCTTTAGGCATGCCAATGGTTAGAAATTAAATAAATAATTAAAAGTTATAAACTAACTTCGAACATAAGACAGCATTAACAAAAAACATCATTAACTAAAACAAACAATACTCACCAAACGACGATGACTATATTGATTCCCAAGGAAATTTGCAATCTGTAATTAAATAAAGAAAACTCGTTTATTATTAAAAATGACGAAATTAACCAAATAAGACTTACTTAATTTACAGAGATCTTGTATAAATTTAAATACTTCGATCGATTTGCTACAAAGTAAAAATTCAACCAAAGATTTCTTATGATTGCAATTGACAATGAAGTTTAAGCCAGCAATCGAAGAAGTTTGAGGTTAAGTGAATGCGCTTCCGTTACGTTACGTTGATTAAAGTAATTTATCTTTCTTTCTTCAAAACTCATGAAAACGAGAAACTGTTTCAACTATTGGAAAACTATTTTGAAGTCATTTGAAACTATTCCCAGTTACTGAAAGAATCTAAGAACTTTCAACTGGCAGAAAACCAGAGATTTGCATCATTTTTTTTTTACGTATTGCATAGATGGCTTGGAAGTCAACTATTTTTTTACATTGAGAATAATGTTTTTCTATATTTCAACAATCTATTTGATAAAGCCTCCTTACTACTGGTTATAATTTATTCAATGATTTTTTTGTTGTTTGCAAAAGATGAAAAATGACTTCTCTTTCGAATAACCGAACCCTAGCGACTTTTGACACGACGTTGAACGTGTGTAGCTCCACGTGTGGTTTGTACAGTTAATCTTATGCACTTTCTTTCTAAGACAAACAAGGATTGTTTTTTTTTTTTTAAATAGTTAACGACCGAAAAAACCTCGAATGAACGAATCAGAACGCCACATATGATACATTCGTGAAAATCCAAGGCATGCTATGATGCGCTTTTCCTTGCAACTGTCATTTTTCTTTCCCATGCCCCATGTACTTTAGACAAGATTTCATTAGCAAAGATTGACAGCAACATTGTTTGGCGATACGATATGAATGCTGTTGACAAAGCTAAAATTGTGAATTGATACATTTAATGATCTCTCTTATTACTGTTCAGTTAAACCATTGGTTTAAATCATGGACATACATGGAACAAGTTATAAACTTTAATTCATTGTAAACCAATTTGGACGTAAGATTTGTAGACAACGCTCCGTTTTAAAAACATTAATTCAGCAATTGTAACATTTGTCACATGATCCATTTTCTAGATTGTTAAGGGCTAAAAACTAAGTGTTTATTATTCACCATCCAATGCGTATTTCAATAAGGACGTAATTTTTTTTTAATTTCTCTTTATGTCCCCAAAATATGAATTTTTCATTTCATCATGTTTTAAAATTATATAATCGGCGCAATAAGCTACTCCAAAGTACGAGGCTAAACTTCAAACGTACGAAACATCCCATTTATAACAGCAATCATTCGGCACAAAATATAATTTTAGAGTCCATTGTAAAAAAAGTTTTTATCTGCTGTATCTCATATGCTAATTTTTTGTATCATCATAGCAAAAAAATCATACAAAAGTCTATCATTAGTTTTTGTGACAATATTGAAACACAATTTTAAAACGTTGCTCGTGGCTAGCATAAAAACGAGCCTTTTTTTATTTGTGTTCAGGTCATCCAATATGTCCGCATCGATTGATTAGTACTACCTTTCCCAAAACTTTATCCACCATATCATCCAAGCTCAACGAACATCACGTGTCCTTCCGCGTGTGGCACTCGCCTCAACAAGCATACTCACGCGCCGGTCAGCACGGTCCCGCGCATTCGAGTCATTTAATTATTGGAAAATTCCCGAAATGAAACATACCGGAATATCTGTCAACCCCCTGATCACCAACGACCGTACAGGCTGGCAAATCAAATGCGGCTTCATCCGCTGACAGGATAATCAAAACCTTGGATCAAAACCTCCACCATGTGCGCGCTTCTATTCCAGGAAGGATGACGACACGATCTCGGAAACATCACACAGCCACAGTCGAAATGCGGGACGATGTTTTGGGAACCGTTGCAGCACACGAGCGCTATGCTCAATTTACGTTGATTGGATTAAGGCCCAATATTTCGACGTATCCTATCGCCCACGGTGTCGGTCTCCGTTACTCAGCTGTCCCGGTTCTCAATGTCAGCCATCATATTGTGCTGATAATATCCCGGATTCTATGAGTTTCTCTGTGTGTGTTTGGATGCAGAGGGAACAGGACTCCAATCACGATTGATCGGAGCATACAGGAAGACATCGACAACGAGTGGCGAGATGCTGATGGAACCTCAATTTCCAGCTGAATAATTAACGATTTGCTCAGTCACGCATCAAATTTTTAGCCAGACAGTTTGCCCGATGCGCCGCCCTGTAAACTGTTTATCTCGGGCCCGATGGATGTCCTTGCGGGCATTGGAAACAGTGTTGCGCTCGTTGAATCAAAAAGCTATTAGAAAATACATAAAAATATTCTTGTTTAAAAAAACGTCAAACAATTTCACATGTCCGGTCATAACAATTTCTCTTAAAAAATAAATAATTCAAATAGTGTTATACAGTTTGCTAACAGTATCGATTGATTTCCTGCACGACACTGTAGATGGCACGTTCGACACATCAGTTTCCTACTCTCAACTGCACAGGGCCGCACAGTCATCGCAGAGCCCTTTTCGGGCCAACAGCGAATCCCCGAGATGAGCCTCCCTCCTGTGCTCGGTCGGTTTTCATTAGTCGGATGATTATCTTCCTTTCCCAGACCGTGCACTTCCCGGGCCCATGCTGGTTGATAAACGATACACCCTGGCGTTGCGACTACAAGGGAGCCACTGGCGCCAAAGGACGATTTTGTGCGATGCGTTCACTTGCTCCTGCTACTGCTTCTGCTGCTGACAGGCGCATATCATGGCGATGACTTTCGAAGTAGATTCCTGCAGTGGTTCCATGCAGGGCCGGCACCACCCCACCGGCGGAAAAACGGATACGTGTAATGGAGCGTCTAGTGATGTGTCTGCCGGTGTAGTTACATGCTTCTCCCGCTCGACATGAACCACTGGTCCGGCGGAGTCTGCATTCCGGGCGATATACACGGTTCATCGGCAAACGCTCTGAATATTTCATAGCCAATGAACTGCGAGCGAAACGGTTACACTGTACGCAAGAGGGCAAGAGGGGTGCGAGGGGTAGAAGAGATTTTGTGGCATGGAAAACTGATCGGAAAATTAGGTCCACACATCAGCGCACGTACACACATTCGGGTGTGGGATGGCATGAGAGACACGTTGTTGAAATGTAAAATTGCAACAATTGACCACTCCTCTTCGCAAACCGATCGACCGGCAACCGATGATGGTTTTGGAGTTGCTTTAGTTATCGCTAGATTGAGCTCACAATGATGATAATGATGAAGATGATGTTGTAATTGATTGCTGCATTAATGATGGATATGTGGCACGAACGAGTGGATAAAATAAATCCTGTAAGTGTTTCTGTGAAGTTAATAATCAAATGCTGTTGAAAGTATTTCTTGCAATTTAAATGCCTTTCAAAAAGAGTGGTTTGAGGAGTTTGAAGTGAATTTTTTTGAAACGTTAACACAAGCATTTTAACATTTTTTTTTTATTCGGTAGTAACGGCCAGGCCGTATTGCTTAAGACTAAGTGTTACAATCCATTTTATGAGTTCAAGCTTATGCATTTTAACATTTAATATGGTTAAATAAACTACACCCCTTCCGGTGAAAAAATAGATTGTGGCGCTGTCATTAACACGATAGCGCTGTGGTAACTCTTTCTTCACGGTAAATACTGAACTGAAATACTGTGTTGGTAATAAGTCTAGAGATCCAGATATTGATGTTAGAATATTAGGTAAATCCACTGGTTTAGAAGCCACTGTTTTCGGCCGCTGCAGTTGGCTATCTTTTCATGTTAAACTTCCGTAGCTATGGTTACACCAAATCACAGAAGAAAAGTCGCAGTTCACAAGAAGCAAACATGATCCAAAAATTAAAAAGGAAAATTATGTAAAAAGAAATTTGATCAAACATTCATGCAAGAGTCCTTTAAAAAAAATAAATTTGCCAAATAAAATTTATAAGAAATCTGGTAATGTTGGCTCAAAACTTCGGGCATTTTTGTTTTTTTTTTTTTAAATTTAATTTAAATAATGAAAATACTTGTGTTAATTAATATTATCGCACAATTCGATTGCCCAGTGCTTTCCATTATTCCAGGAAGATGCCGATTCCAATAATGTTCCGATTAGGCCATATGAAGGACACATTGAGTCTTGTGTTTCCAATCGTTCTTTGATTCGGGATCGTCAAGAAGGGAATCCTTAGACCTTAGACACTCTTTCGATGAATCTCGAAGAAAGAGATCAATTTTCTAATGTCATGATCGTCGTGACAAAAAAAGAGCGCTTAAAAACGCTTTTTTATTTATTTCATAGTAAATCGGGGGAAAGTAAGAGACTATTGCAAAACGTTGCAACAACTAAAAACGTTTGCCAATGTGACATATGGCTATATTGATGTATTTTAATGTTTTAATACCCTGAGAGTTTTAAAGAATAACAATTTGGATGTTGAAATAGTTAATTAAGTTAAATTTTTCCTTCAATATTGTTTTTAATACATAGCAAACATGTAATAAGAAAAAAAAGTGATAAAATGCATATTCATACCTAAGTTTCAAATAGAATGTTATTTTCATGAAGACACTAAAAAACATTAAACAGTTCTCAACATTAAATATTCAAGTAAAAATACTAAGCAAAACGCTTTGCGAAATTGAAAGTTTTGAGAATTCTTTAAAAAAACTATTTCAAATTCAAATTCAAAAAATACTGGATCTTAATGTCATTCTTATACCAGACAGAAATTTTAGTAATTGAATATGAAAGAATATTCGCAAAAAATCCTAGATAGGAAAATCAAAACTTAATATGAGTTACAAACTGTAAAAAAATAACTTATCACTTTCACTTATCAATAAAACTGTTTTGCAAACATATCTTCTCACTGCATTGCTTACTTAAGTAACAAAGAATGAAAAAAAATTAAGAGCTTTGTTAAGAATTCTTCTATGTAAAATTACTTTGAGAATGATTAAGAAAAAAATTAAATTAGGAGTTGGAAAAATAGTTGAAATTTTGAATGAAACTGAGTTTTTGAGATAAGCTTGTATTTAGGATCAAGAGTAAGTAAGAATTATTCAGTAAAAATTATATTAATTATTCAGTATGAATTATATTAGCGACCAAAAATTTTATTCGTATTGAACCTATTCGTATTGAAATTGAACCTATCTTAGCAATATGGCGTGGCCGTTACTACCCAGAAATAAATGAACCCCTCGTTACATTAATATTAAGATAGCAATATAAATAAAAAAATATACGATACAAAAAATGTGCATCGTAACAAAATTAACTTAACTACCTGATAGCACTTATCGGCCGGATGAGCAATTTCCTACCATCACATTATGTTATCTTTGTTTCATCCGCTAACAAGACACGGAAATGATAAGCATTTGTCTCGCTGTTGATCTTGCATAATTCCCACATCCTCCCTGTTACTTCATATCTTGTTTTGCAAAAAAGCCAATAAAAAAATATACTGTTTCGCAGTCCTCTGACAGCTGTGCTTTAATCTCGCTTGCGTAACCAAATGACACTCATGTGAAGCTTACTCATCATCTTGCTTATCTTGTGTCAATGAGAGACTGCTGCTGCTACTGCTGCTGCTGCTGCTTCTGCTGCTATTTAGCAAAGTGAAGTTCTTCTCGTCTGGATGGAGTCTGATTGTGTGACAGCTTTTGTCAGTATGATGCACAGTGCAACAACGTTAACGTCTGGTTGGCAAACACAAGTCAAGATCTCATTAAATTCGCTGAAGTGTTTGCATTCACTGTTTCCGTTGGAGAATGTTCCCGGGATTTTTTTGTTGCGCCACTGTATTTAAAAGAACTTAACCTGCACGTAGAGGTACCGCGCGCACGGTAAGGTACACTGTTGCTAAGCTACTCGGTTCCAGAGTCGAACCTTTGGGTACGAAATCTTCAACAGGAAGGGCTAGAAGTTTCCTTTTTTATCCCTTTTGTTTGTTAACAATATGCAGCGTGATGTTATACTTCGTTCTGCAGTTTGACTTTAACGAATGCTTACAAACATTGAGGTGTAAAAAATTGGCAAAAAAAGGATTCCATTGTGTTTGGCACTGTGGCTGTGAGTCGAAGTGGTGTTCTAGACACTGGGCACCCTGATAAGGCAACGCGTTGTTACTGACCAGTAACACCGGTTGAAGTGTGCTACGAGTGGTAACGTCTCTTTGCTAGATAAAAAATACGCTTTCTACACGTTCTGCATGCTTCTCTTTTTAGCCAGTCGTACGTGTACCGTGGTCAGCCAAGGAACGACGCTGTCCCGCGAGTTTAATATTTAATTTTGAAATGAATAAACACAGCAACACGCGGACAGCTTTTTTGCGTCTTATCAAAAACTGTTTACTAGCAGACTATTATGCAGTGTACGATAAGCATGTCGAGCTAAGGTGTGTCTCCGGTTGGGGTAGACATCGGGGAATGGCACTGTAGATCACTGTTGAGTTTAGAACGCAAAAAAATGACAACTGTAGGGAGCTGGAAGCAGAGCTTTGCTTTATTAGTCGATAAAGTATTTATCGCTGGGAAAATATTTGTCCCAATGGCAGTGTCTAGACGTGTGTTTATTTTTAACACACGCGCACAGTTGGCAACTGAAAGGAGGTTCTTCAAGAAGCGGAAAGTTTTAAGGCATATGAAAAGCATGAAACTTAGCTCCGAAGTGTATCATACAGCATTTTCTATGCTGAGCATTACTCAGCAGAAAAAAAAACTAATGTTTTATGGTCTTGATCATTCATCCCGATTATGGATGCTTCAACAACTAATGCTCTCCTCAGCTTTAGCATATCCATGTGGAAGACGTAAAAGGACTATAACAGCTCCTCAAACACGAACTTTAAAAGGATAACATGATTTCATGAGATTTTAAGAGAGTTCATTTCAAGTTCAGGGGCAAATTGTCATCAAAGTTCTGAGCCCAAAGCTAGAGCCTACCGCTGGCTGGTTACTGACCAGATCTCCATCTCTATTACGACATCAGGACACCGTAGGTTGTTTAGGTTCCCTGCTATCTTTTGGTAAAACTTTCTGTTCGGTCCGTACGCCTCTCGTGTTTGCTCGTGTTCCCGCATTTCTTCCTCCTCCCATGAGTGTTTTTTGGTGCGATGAACTCTTTTCTCTACTCTTCTGAGCCGCTTGTATTCCTCTTTGCATGCCCGCGTTCTATGCCTTTGCAGCATTGCTCGGCATGCTTCGTTTTTACGTTCGGTCACTAGTCTACAGTCTTCGTCGAACCAGCCAGATCTGGTGTTGCCATGACGTGGTTTTAGTACAGCTTATGATCTTAGCTTTTAGTGTGAGCTTATAATTGGTACAAATTCTAGTAGAAAAAGAAATTTACAAACCATATTTGGAAGATCTGCTGTACAAAATCTCAAAATTATGGACGATTTTTTCAAAAATTACTTGTGCCAACGTAACATCGAAGTACCTTACGGAACAAGGGTAGTTGGGTGCTCGTTTAGTTTGGGAAGCACTGTTTTCAATTAACAGAACAAGAAACACAGAAAACGGATAGAGCTCCGGTGTCCATACTTTGATCAAGCCTTTGTTCTACGATGACTTGACGTTCGATTTAGAAAAGAGCTCTAGAAGAAGCTCTTCAAGATTTTAAAAGCTAGTTAACAAGGTTCGCCAATGACTGTGGTGAAAATTAAACCTGTAAAATACTTGCCCAAATACGTGATTTAACAATCTCAACCACAACCTGCCAATGGTTCCACAATCAAAATAAAATAAACCCAATCTAAACTACTGTAATTACCGTTTTTAAAAGCATCGCACGATCGCTTCCTAGGAAGTATGCTGCAGTGTTTGACCCATATGCCATCGACCGGCATGCAAACGGGTGGCACAGCCTGCTGATAGTTCCTCCCTGGGCGTGCTGAGATGATAGTGAAACAAGCGCACACGCGATAAGCAGCCCGTGCCAGTGCCCTCGGTACTCGCTACTACGGCCACGGCTACTGTGGCAAAAGTGTTCCCATCTGGTCCACGATAAGCAAGTTGTGAACGTGCCCACTGTCGCATATGATTGGTAGCATGAATTTAGTCTCCAATGCCGGAACGCTACCAAATGGTGATGCGTTTCTGAGACAGATCTAAATCTTTTGCATCTTAGTGTTGTCCTTCGCGACTCCAGCACCGAAGGATTGGGTGTAATTTTAATTGAACCACCGATCGTAAAGTCCAAATAGGCGGGGAGAAGCGGTGCGTATCCCAAGGGCGGACGTGGTGACAATTTATTTGTTTATTTACTTTCGCGTGCTCGCACTTATCGCCCGGCCCGACCAAGCCCTGCTGCACACGCCCCACCAGCTGCCATCCATATTGTTGATGTTTGTCAAGCTTTGGTGCCGGCGGTCTCCAACCCTCCAGCTCGGGTAGGCTTATCAGGCGGACGGCCCCGACAGAATGGCTAGGGTTGTTTTCTCGTGCGACTCCAAGTCTGCCCGTCCGCCCGATGATGAACGCGAGCAGTATGACGGATGGATTCTTACTCTGTGGCTTAATGCTTTTTACCCCTTCGCCGTTCCATCTAATGTTTGCTTCGCTCCAAAACTTCTCCCTGCTTCAAATCAAACACTGTTGCTACTTAACGTAACATGGGGGGATGGCAAAATGGGAAACCGGAAAGCCGGTGGGGTAGGAAAGTGTAAGAGTTGAAACGATTCTCGTGTCAACCCATGGCCGCGCACGACACCGCGCCCGATAAGATAAGGCAGCCCGCGAAAGCAAATTGCTCTGACAAAACACGAAAACTCTCGTGCTGCTTTTTGTTACATCTAACCACCCGACACCCCACCTTCCGTCCCGGGAGGAAAAAAGGGGTGTTCTCTGGTTGGGGTAGGCTGGGTGAGGTGGGTAACTGGGAGTAGATGGGCCGAAGAAGGTCTTAAATGCGTTGTGCTTTTACTGCCAAACGTGTTTGCGGCGTTCGCTTGCGGGGAAGACAAATTGTCTGCGACATCATCATCTTTCCGTGGCACCCGTTTTTCGCCCGCAACGGGTGAACGTTACACGGTTCTCAAACTTCTTCGATTGTCTTTCCCGAATGTTGTGGTGAAAGGGACGGGATCGGTCAGCTTTGGGGGAAAGGTAAACAGGCGGTTATGCGAACTAAACGGGTGACAGTAGCCCCAAAGAGATTGAAGAGCACCAGCACTGGCCCGATGTCACGTAAACACCGGAAGGAAGGCTCCAGCTATTTGGGGGACGCGAATGTTCGTTGCACAACAGGGAAACTGCGAAAAACAATAGTATACAATAGCTTGCCGCTTGCCAGCGTAAGGCAGATGGATGCGCGAGGGAAATTGTTTCATTAATAAATTAAATTCATTATTTTGATAAGATATGTTGAACAAAGTTTCACTCACCATTGGGACACATAACCGCCCTTTCCCTGGTTGAAAAACAAAATATTTTTACTCCCACATTACATTAAGGCTTTATTTGTTTGATTTCTATCGTCGTAAAAGTATGTAAAGTAAATGTAAAATCCTAGTTTTATCTGAGCTTACTCAATTCTCTGTGAGCTGTAGTTACAGACCAAAGTAAGCTCATTTTGGGTTGCCGGATTGAACATAAAAACGCATTCAAGCAAGTCTGCATGTAAAAATCTTTCTACGCGATGGCCTTTGATGCTATCATTTACTGATTTTTGATACATTCAGACAACGATCGAGGTCCATCCAGGGCCAGAGTGAAAGCGATTTGGAGCCACTTCCAGCCCGCTTTGACACGTCTAGTATAAGGTATAGATAAGTTTTGATCCAAGTTACTAAGTAGGTATTTGGTTTGATAATTGGGTTTTGAGTTTTGAAATGGGTATTGAAACAACAGCGATAGAACGGTGAGTTACATACCCATTCCAAACGCACATATTAACAAAAATATGTAACATCAGGGTATGGAAATTGATTTAATTAAATAAATATTTCAACCAAAGTTATTATTTTCTAACAGTTTTCATTAACATCTTTATAACGTGTCAGTTAAACAGAAAATGTTAAATTAAATTTTGCAACAAAATATGCTAGTAAGATTTTGGATTTTTTTTAATTAGATTTCTTGAACAAATATGTTCGTACTGTTCTCGAAGTACAAGGTTTATGTGAAACGATGAGAAACACTGATAACATTCTTTTTGTTAATCATTTCATTGCAATTTGTACGTAAAAATAATTATTTTATAGGAATTCATCAATACACCAGTCTCATTTTCCATTTTATTTTTTGCTTTGGAACTTTTCCAAAACTAGAATTTGTTTTTTATTTGACATTTGATGCACGAAATCAGTGTCAAGGGCTTTACGAGCTATCAAATACTAAAAATCTGCATCCTCCGAATGCGCGTATAACAGAAACTAATAATCTCCGAAGAAAATTGTACTGTGAATATACTGTTTCAACGAAACGTTTTTATAAAAGCTGATTACTGTAACCAGATTAAACAACTTTTAGTTTTCCAATTACAACGGCTGTAGCTAATTTATTTTAACTTCCAAATCACGATAGCAGTCCAGTCACCTCAAAGCTACGCGTTAACCGACACCAGATGGTTTAAAATAGGCCATATTTAACTACAGTAGTTTGTCGATTGCCCGGGGTAGTTGGGCACGAATATGCACGGTTAATAGATCCATGTAAAACGTAAAAGCTTTTATTGGCTAATCGTGTTGGAATCTTATTGGTTTAAGTAAAATATAAATTCCTTTATTTTTTGTTCAAGTAATTAGAGTTTTTGCTTCAACAGAAAGGAATAGGTCTTGCTTTCATTAAATTCGATGTTAGTGTGCATATTTTTTCTGAAGCTGTCAATTTTAGAGACACCGATAATACGTCCCCCGGTTAATCGGAGCCCTGAATAATCGACGATCTAATGTACTACAAAACAAACTAATATCATAGCTCAATAGGGCAACAATAAAAAAGACAGTAATACAGACAGCAAAGTAAAAAAGAGAGCAAACAGTAATATCACGATGAGCCTTTATGTACAAGTTTCACATAAATTCATCTATCATGCCATGGCCCATTAGTACAATTATAAAATTAGCTATAATAATAGTTTCAATTACGCTCATTCATCCATTCATCCAATGATGCTCACCTTCCATATAGCAGCTGTACTGATTGCTATAGTATTAATCTGATGTAAATCATATTTCAGCTCAATTTTTTTGTTTTTAAAGAGAAAAAAGTGGTTGGTCAGATATATACTAGAAACACGGAATCGCTCTTCAAATAGTCGTGACAAACAAGAGCAGCTATTAAGGCCGATTATCTGACTCAAACGTTAGACAAAATGTGTCAAAAACGCTGATTTTGTATTATGGTGCATGTTTGGCTACTCGATTAGACTCTCGTTTGGCATCTCAAACTTAACGAATGTTATTGTCCAAAATTGACTTTACCTGACTCAAACGGAGACACGATTTTGTCAAACAACTTTCCGTCAGATCCAAGCTACGGAAAGCGATTGTGTTTCAGTTTTACAGTGTTTTTTTTTGTGAAACAAATCATATAAATTCAAGTGAGATACTTTTTTCTAGGTGTTAATTCAAGAAAACCATAATATAACCATAATATTATATAATATTTCATAATGAATTATTCCATGTTTGATTTCATTTTTTTTTATCTGGCCTTTTTGGTGCAAATCATCTTTGAAATTTCAGAAAAAAATCTGATGAATATATGAAACTGAAACTTGATGAATATATGAAAAGCAAAAAAAAATGCACGAGTAACGGTTGTTTTGAAAATCACCTCAAGGATAGAGCGATGTGACAGCAATATCTCAAGTGAACGAAGCAAATATTTATCGAATCTTGACAAGTCTGAAACAATCTTTCGTAATACCAATTTGTTTTCCGTTTGTGTAGAGTGTGTTTGTTTGAGACTTTTCTGTTTGACTCAGATAATTGGCCCTAATATATGCTTAAAATTGTTCATTAGGACTGATTTACTGTTTCGTATTAATTTGATTCTTACTTTAATAAAGAAATGTTGAACATTTTCATTTCGTTCAAAGCATGTTCTTTCAACATGCAAACAAAACATAGTGCGTAAACTGTAGCAAACTTGAAACAGGCTCTTTCTACACCCGATTCTAAGGCGTTCTCAGTTCAGTTTATCTTAATATGGGGCTAAAAATCAATCGCTCTGCTCAGGATTTCATGAAAGTTGAGTTTAAGTTCATAAGCCCAACCTTGGTCGGGAAATTTTCGTTTATCGGCCCTTGGGCTTTTCGCTAGCTACTGTCCAGACTAAACTTAAAAAGTGCCCTCTTTAGATAATCCCTAGAGGTTTTGCTAAAGGATTGAACCGCTCGTTAATATTTATAAAAATAATCCGTGTTCAAACGAATATCAGACTATACTTGGCAACGATGCCAGGACAGGATTTTAAACCTTGTTTTTTACTGGGTAATTTTGAATCTATGACATGAGAAAGGCTGAGACTAAGGTTGCTTCGATTAAGCAGCCGATCTGGTATAACATCGGTCGAGAGGCTTGACGCACCAAAGCTAATCCTGTACACATCCTACCGGCGTTGTTCAAATCCTATTTGGACTGTCTCTTAATACGCAGGGTTGCATATCCTATTGCTATGAGTTTTTTTTTAGTTTTTTTCTTTGTTTTCAGAAAACATTGGTTGTTATGCCAAAGAAAAAGCAACAACATCAAAATCAGTTGAACAGCTCGTATGTAGCTTTCAAATGCAGTAGGGGAAAATCAGTTCCATTAGTATTCATGCCCAGAATGCCCTTATTAAAAATTTTTACAAACTATTTTGATATTTTTTTATTCGGTAGTAACGGCCAGGCCAAACTATTTTGATATGAACAAAATATTTTTTTGTTACTTAAACGTATTATTTTAAAGCAATACGGAATAGCCGTTACTACCAAATAAAAAACATGTTATTTTAAATTGGAACACACTTAAAAGGGCTTACGGTTTCATCGAGAACTGATCACATTGTGGTAAATACCTGGAAAGTTCCAACGAGTATAACGAGCTCACTAACTAGATTCAAAATTTCTAGAGGAAAGTTCCGTTTTTAGTCAATTGTAAATTACGACTATGTTTTAATTTTGACTTTCCCTTTTTATATTCCGGTATATTTGAGTTAACATACATGTTTTCTGATGAGCAATAAGCATTAAACCCTAACAATCACCAACACCAAACACATAAAAAAATACGTCAAAATGTAATTTTTATTTTATTTCCGAAGGAACAGCCTGGCCGTATGTAAAACAAAATAATGTAGAAGAAGTGTCCTTTCAATATTACAGTATCATACTGCTGTGCTAATGTTCTACCATATTTTTCTCCAGAAGGTTCATATTATCAAAAACAAAATTGAAACATTTTATCTTCTTGATTGAGGGTTACTTTACTTCAAATCCGTTTTCCGTAAAATACAAGCGCAAGTGTTAACGTTCTGTGCACATTTCCCGCAGCTATGCAGACTCTTTCGTTTCAAAATAAACATCGCTAGCATTAAAATGTGATCAATAATCAATCGAAAATAATGAATTTCTAATTAAGCTTCTTTTGAAATTAGCAAGTTTAGGTTATTCAGCTAATTGTATCCTTTAGTGCCGCATAAGGTAAACAGTTTTGTCTGAATTCTGAGGCTTTGTATTTTATGTAGAATTTATTACCAAAAATAACTATTGATATAACACCGATTTTCACGTCCATCTAATTTCTTGAAAGGGCAAAGCTTCTCTCAACCTCACAATAAATTATTGTCTGGAGACAGATAAGTTTGTGATATTTTAATAAGAAACACGCACTAGACGCATAAGAAACACCCATTAGACGAAGTAAGCTAAGCTAAGCTTACACGAAGTAAGCGAACAGAGAATCAGATAGTAAAAGTTTCGCGTTTGAATTTCACAACTTTCAAGGGACATAAACGTCTTTCGCGCCTATACATTTGCGTCAAAGTGTTTCATTTTCCTGGCTTACTTTTCCAGCCGTTTATTAGATTAGTCGTTGGGGAATTGGCGAGGGCCCAAATTTGCACGCTTTGAAACATTTTTTCCAATTAACTGTGAATTCGCGAAGGGAAGGATGCAGCGAGAACAAATCTTCGACTTTTCGCCCATTTGTGCTATCTCTCTCTCTTCTTTCCATTCTATGCACAAAAAAAAAACGTAATTGCGTTCGGTCCCAAACTTAAATTGCTAAAGCAGCAGATCGCCGCAAGTCAAATCGATATTCTATTTTTATCATTCCATCCTTATTGAATTCCACCTTTCGTTTTGTACAGTCTCCTTATGCGTGCTGCTGGCATTCCTTCACACCCAGCCCGATTTATGATTCCCTCGGGACAGTCTCGTTACTTTCCCTAGGTGCGTGTCCTTGATGGGGAAAACAATCAGTGCACACAGACAGCGCAGATACACGGTGACAGAAGTTGGCATCGGTAACCAGTTGGTGAAGGACGCTAACTGGCATGTTTGATAGGCGTGTACTACCAACCCAAAAAAGTGTCATGCACAAGCAATCTGTATGCAATCTGCTGTATCGTACTCGATTAGCAGCCACGGCTAGTCGCAACCCTATCGCGCCGGTTCTGTTTTTTTTTTTGCTCCTTGACGGTACAATCCCATATTGCGGGTGTATACATATACTGCCTTCGTCCAGCTGCTTAGAACTGGGTGGTGTCACGCAACACATAAAGTGGACCTGTGTCCGATGGACTGGGTCACAGACCCGTACGGTTGCCATGGTTGCAAATGAGCGTGAAAAGCAGCAGTTCGGTAAAATCGCTTCATAAACTTTACCCATTCCTGCCGGAAGTAGCATGGTTCGTGAGTATGAGTGTCTGATGCCGCAGTCAAATGGAAAGGAAAATATTACTCACCTCGCCCACGATCATGTGGCTGAGGTACCGTTTGCTTCCCTCTAGCTTCCATCGAGCCGTACCTTACTGTTGCGAGTTCGGTCATCTGGGTGGCTCAAGGTCACAGAAAATAGAAAAGCAGATTCGTGACAGGATGCATTGCAACGTTATGGTGGATGCGAAAGACGATTGCCTCGACGAACATACTCCCTCTCTCACACAATCACAAAGAAATAGTAAACTAGCTATAGCCACGCGTGGGCCAACAGATTAGACGGAATGGTACGGTATGGTGATAAGGCACGATAAGGACAAAATAGTTTATGATTATTGTGCTGGAGGGCAAATGGGCTAACGAACTGGGGCTAAGTTATTCAAACCAAAAAGTTTTATATTCTTTCATAAAATTTAACATTTGCTCGTAATTCGAAAGAAATTAATTTAAATGAAAAAAAAAAACAATAAATTATAATTGAGTTACGCCTTTTGGAACAACCCAACAACGAAAAAGCAATTGTTGCGATTGATTTTATTAATTATTAGTATTGTTTTTTTTTTAAAGTTATTTTGAATATTAAAAAGTAAATCCACATACCTAGCTTTAAGGATTGACAGGTGAATGAGTGGTGGTTACACGACTGAATAAATCCCGTGATAAACCGACCGATACTCAAGGTAGTTATGTACGGCGTTTTAAAAACTACAGCTACTAATTTCTTCCAAAACACTAGCAATAGTTTGGAAAAATAATACCCTTCCCGCAATGAATTTTGAAATATACATGGATACTTGACGTAATAATATATTTTTGTTTAAAAATTGTCTAACAAGCACATTTAGCGTATATTAATACAATTTTATGAACTATCTAATTGAATGGTATGATACAAAAAAATAGCTAGTATGACCATAACGACCTCCTAGAGTTAAACCATCACCAAAAAAACCAGGCAAAACCAATGAACAAAAAGAAGAAGAAAACATCTATTACTGCGCACGATGTTTGTTGTTTAGTAATAGAGAGTTTTCATAACATCAGTCACCAAAAACTAGATTGCGTTAAATTACACATCATACAGAAACATTTAACTAAAATTCAACAGTACATGACCAACCAAATTTTAACAAAAATCCCATCAAACAATCAGCTTTAGAGCAAATATTGAAAAATTTAAATAGCTATTTGACAGCTATTTGATAGAAAAGATTTTATTTAACTTATATAAGTTACCTTATGTAAGATTACCACTGCTCCGTTCTAGTGCCGGTCAGTCAGACCCCATTACCCGCATGTCGGCCAAGTTCAACGTGTATTTTGAAGCGTTCGACTTTGGGATCTCTACAGATCGGTTTAAGGATAGACTCCGTCTCCTGCCGTGGGATGTGTAACTTTAGAGCCGCGATTTGCAAACTTTGTAAACGTTGACGTAGTAATGTCTCCATTCATGGTATGTGTTCAATGTGATAACCCTCAATTAGGCCTTGGAGCCCGTTGTAGTGAAACAAATAAATAAATAAATAAATAAGTGAGTCTTCCTTGTTTATAGCTTAATCATTGTGTCCGTTATACATGCGTTGCTACCGAGACAAGTTTTTAAAACATGACAAGTTTCAAAACATACATCAGCTGCTATCGTTTTAAGATTTGTAATTTATAAATGATATCGCATTACAAATTGATTTTCACATATCATATCTGCAATTTTAAACCATGTGTGCTTTACGATAAAGAAGTTGGGAAACTTTTCTTTAATTTAATTGACAACATTAAACCTTTGATTGGGTTGGTTGCGTACTCCAGAATACATTAATTTTCGTTTAATGAAATGAATGACGAGAATGATTTAAGAATGACTCACTTTTCTCCTCTTGTTCACTTTCATATTGAATCAAATATACGTTCAAAGCTATCATACCCCGTGCGGTAAATGACAGACAGAACGTGAACGTGAACATTGGCGTTGGTCGTTACGTGAAATTACGCTAAGCGATCAACGCTCCACCCGTTTCTCGGTGACCGTTCGGATTGACAAGATCAAGATCAAGATTAGACAGCTCACGGACGGACGGTTGGAGCATGGAGCGCAGTCAACTACGAAACCGTGGTGGCCACCGAAGGGAGCGAGACATTGTACGCAATGCAATTGTGCGACACGCGAACATAACAATCTGCATGATGGCGTGATGAACTTTTTGCTATCACCGATGATGGCTAAAGTGGTCTGCTCACAATAGCCGATGGCGGCATTTTGTTCAAAAGAGGAGGACCCGTTTAGTCATTGATGAAACAAATGCTCGAAAGGAAGATAAAGGCAAATATTTTGTTTTTATGTTATCAATAAATAAGTGTTTTTTTTTTTGTATGACTATCAAGCACACAAATTCAAATAATATCACTTTATCGCAGAGCATATGTGTGTGTCTTTATAATTCCTCAAGCACGGTATCATATTTTCACACTTTTGTTTTGTTTATGCAAACAACGTTTGCACGGTATTGTATGCTAAGAGACAAGTGCTAAATAAAAATGTTTGAAAACCACCACTAATTGATTTAACACTTCAGTTAAAGCTCCTAATGGGGAATAGAGTGGTCCGTTAATTAGCACGCTACATTATCGACCAAACTGTGTGGTCATCAAACAAACAATCGTGCCTGGTCGTGTATCGCTTTTCCGCTGTATTGACTATCGATACATTGTGGTTTTCGATACGCTGCTTCACGCAGGAGAGTGTGAAATGCGGCATTGATGACGTAAATTAAACGGCTCAATAAAAATAACAAACTGTTTCATCAAACTTTTGAGCTCCACAGAACTTCCTGCCGTGTTGCTTCCGTGTTACCTCATAAAGCAATGGTGCAAAATCAATACCAAACCTTCATTTCCTTGCGCGTTAAATGGTGGTTTATCTAATCGAGCAGTGCTTTCCAGCGTAGCACCTTTAAGAGCAGTGGAAACTAATTTACGACGTTGACCGTCTCAATCAGCGTTGCTGTAATAGGGAGCAGCTATGTCCATTTCCCAACGAAGGAAAGTGTTGAATCGCGCCAGCTCTCGAACGTATCATGCACCGTTCTTACTGTCTATTGGAATTTCCGGAAGCGTGTTACAAAGTAACAGGTGAAAGAAGCCAAATTACCGACCTGTACACTTGACGTTGTCGTCCTCCAGGCCCAGCCCCGATCATTCAACTCGGGATAAGAATGAACCCGCGTCCCGTACGAGGAAAGCTAGCAGTGCCGGCGGCAAACAGCAAACGCAAACGAACAACAATGCCGGAAATGCTCACTTGTACCTAGGTACCTTGGCCCTTTCTTGGAACACCTCCATTCCACGCCCATGCTGCTCGCTGCCGGAATGGGTTAATGAAATTGGCCTCGACCCAATTCTAGCAACCGTACCCAGTTGGGAGTCGGGATGGGAGAAAATTCAAAACAAGGACAATTCAAATGCCCGTTTGGGGTGAAATGTAAGGTGTGAGTAAATTACTGTTTAATCTGTTAGAACAACAACCGATTGTTGCAGTTGGGTGAATGTTTTTGACGTTGGTATTTCAGGTAAATCCTTTTTGTTCGAGTTGAACAATACTGTGTACAGGTACATTGGTATAATAAACATGTTTTATAAAAGACTAATAATTAATTCTATTTTAAATAGATATTATTTAATTTAATACGAAACCAAATAATATAGCTGCAGTCCACCAGTTAAGCAGTCAGTTTTAAACGAACCCAAATTCCTTTCCTTAAAGGTCTTATACAACATGTCTTACTTTCAAAAATAATAAATCTTTAAGATAAGTTTTTTAAGAACAAATAATATAATAAATGTTAGTGTAAAACACGCATAATTTCATAACGTATAAACGTAGAACTATTCTCGACTTTTTTACCTAACTTTGCTCTTGGTTTTGCGTGACTTATAGTATTTAGAGTCAAGCAGTCAAACCAGTATAATATGGTTGGGAAAAGACTGATCGATCTGGCAATTGGTAACATTATAAAATAATTCAAAAGAAATGGTACCATATCCCGATCGAGCAACAGAACATTTCATAGATACTTGTTATCAAACGAGATGCGTAACACATTCACATCTAGTAATTTATGGAAGGTTTCCAAAAAATCACCTTTTGTAAAACCAATCATATGCCTAGTTTCAAACTAAACTAATTGGGTTTTGATGAGTAAATCATAGAACAAGCACTGTACAAAACAGTTTACCAGTCAGTATGAAACCTCTTTTGCGAGCGTCAACGTTCCACAACACGCAGTCGCAATTAACTGCAGTGTTTCTAATCTCGGATCAAGATTGTACAAAAGCTGCTTCCCTACTGCCGATGACACCGGTGTGATGAAGCGTGTACCTTGCCGTTTGACCTGTACCAATCATCCCCCCTTTCAGGCGTGTCATTAGATGCAACGGACGTTCGACAGCTGACAGTGGATATGGTGCTTGAGAAAGTCATACGCAAGCTCGTTCAGCTCATCCCAGTTGCCTGTATAGTGTTCCACTTGTCATTGCTGGTTGCAGACTAAACTGACAGCAAAGGTTAGACCCGGAAAGGGCTCTCATGGTGATGGTTTATCTGTGCATTTGAACCCGTAAGCCAGGGCCAAAGCCATTGAAGAGAGTGTAGTTGCAGGTTGAGTTTTTCACTAAACATGAGCTGTAATGGGATAGTCCGGTATGACCATTGATATCTAAGAGCGTCGTTCGACGTTGAAAAAAATATTGAGCGTCGTTCGATCGTATACAGATACTGCAAGAGGGATTTGGAAAGTGTTCCCCTTGGATTAAAGTTTTCCCGTTCATATCATCAAAAGATTCGACTTTTTCCTTTGATTTTCTTGTTTTACATTTCCAACCATATCCATCAAAAAGTTGTGAAACGAAGCAATAAATTTTGGAGGTTTATCTTCCATAAACCTGATTAGAAGACTGGGACATGTCTAGGGAACGTTTCTTTTTTTTCAGGTAACGATGTTTTACTTTTCCAACCCTTGCTATTAAGGTCAATAAGCTAGCTCACCATCATCGTAGTTGGTTATTTCGATAACATCACGGGCTCCTTTTACTCTGCTCGTTCACGCAGCATGCAAAACGTTTCATCACGACACGGTGCGTAGCGGTGGAACGTTCTTACCCGGGCTGGGTAGGAGATTATCACGAGTTATACTAGCTACGTGGAAGAAGCTGTAACCACACCACTGTTGGCACCGATGAACGTCAGTTTTGGCCGTTTGGCTTCAATTTTCTGCCGCATAAGCACTCAAAACGCTTTGTCCTGGCTGTTTGAAATTAGAATATTTTCCCGTTTCGTTTGCACGGTGCACATTTGGTGGCGTACAGTGCGTATTTCTCCACCTAACTTTCCAATCTTGCAAAATAATAAATTATACATTGCACTCATTTAAAGCACTCGCTCGCCTCCTCTGATGGTTATCGCTGCTGGGCATTTCCAGCTCTAAATTCCTGCACGTGTACAAATAATAAAAACTATATATAGACCACCAAATACCATAGCCGAAGAGCTTCGTGCTGAGTTGGTTCGTCGCCGGAAGGGAATATGCGAAGCTCATAAAGCACACGGCCGCACCGCAGAATACCCGACTATGGTGCTTTTGCCCGCCCGAAACGTAGCAGTCTTGCCGGGACCACCAAATCTCCTTTGCTATTCGGTGGCGCGTTCTTGTTTCGTGCGTTTCGGACGTACCCGCACGTCGAACAACTTTATTTCTATTGCTTGGGGGCAGATTACTTACGCTTCTAATCTTATTGGACAGCGCTCTGGAACCGTGCAACACGGTTCTATGACGATAATCACACACGCTCTGCTATTGAGTGGATATAGAGGAAGAGTTGTAGTAGGTGGGTGATTTTTCTTGAGGGAATGAAATTTTTTTTGTTTTTCTATAAGCGATTCGCAATACTGTTGCTCATCGTGATGAAACAGATTGTTGCGAAGGCTTGTTTTATAGAACAAGGACAGGTTAAGTGACTTATCCGGTACAATCTGACAAAGCAATTGCTTATGCATTATCAATTGAAGAAAAGCAAAGACAAATAAACAACGCTTTATCGTTTGAGTAACAATTTTGAGTTATTTTTAAGTGCCTGTAAAGTTACTGTTGCTGAAGCACAGTTCTGAGAGCCTTTAACATTCGTGAAATAAAAAAAAATTACAAAAAACCTAAACTTAACTTAACTTAAAACATCAAGAAAAAGAAATGAATTCGATTTCTTATCAACATTTAAACAAATATCAGTTTATATCTAAATATCTGAAAATAATAGTAAACTATTGAACAGTAACTCATAATTTACAAACGCTGTTCGAATTGGATGTTGATCGCTAAAATACGCTATTAGAACTTGGTAAATATATGTTTTGTATTTTTAAAAGCACACTGACAATAAGGAAAATGCATACTACCGATAAACTAAACAAAAACGCACTGCTTTAGAATTTGAATGATCGGATGAATTATGTGTGTGGTTTTGATGAATGATTATGAAATTAATTGCAGCTTCGATATAACATTTACATATTGAATAAAATCTTTTAAAACTTATGTTCCCTTTAGAATACAAAAATATCTATGAAGCAGTACAGATTTCGTAGAATTTGTATACAATTTTTATCGGATTTTTTTTTTGCGCCTGTTTAAAATGTGTGTCTATATGTTAACATTTGGTGTAGCTTCTGCGGTGGCATAATAATTTTTGTAGAAATATGACCAAAGCACTAATATCTATGTTTTATTATAATAGGAAAAAACTTATTTACAAGTAGTTTGAATGTAAAATTGTAAAAAATGTTTTTTATAACTGCACAGTCACTAAATCCTACGCTTACGCTTACAACGAAAAGCGTTATCATTCGTTTTTTTTTGTGTTACGTCACAGCATAATTGAACACAAAGAAGACTGTTTTTTTTCATTATTTAATTGTCCATATTCTTCCTAAGGAACATGTATTTTTATTTTTTAATTGACGCAGACCAATGATGTCTATGTCATCAGCGTGTGCCAAGATTTGGATTGACTTGTAGAAGATGGTTCACGAAGTCTCCACCTCCGAGTCGAGTATGGCCCTTCCTAGCATCAAGTTCAAGAAGAGAGAGGCAAGCTCATCCCCCTGGCGCAAACCCTTGGTGGTAGCAAGGGATCCTGAGAGTTTTCCATCCACCTTCACTTGATAGTCTGATGCCATTCTTGATAGCCTGTTCAATTTGACCGAATACTGTAACATTCCATATATTAGCGGTACATTGGTTCCCTACCGATTTTTGCATTCCCCTGGAAGTTAGAAACTAGAACTAAGTATGATAAAATACCTTAATGGCATAAATTGGCCAAGTCCAGCTTGCTAAAACGTAGAAAACAAAGTTATAATGGATTGGTTGAATTTGCCTAACAATAACATATCATTAACCATAATCTTATTTACTATTCAATTGCCGTACAATCCGCTTTTCCCCTCGTTTTTCACCAATAAATTACAGTAAATCCTATCTGCTCTGTCCTGACAACACCCAATTAGGGATTTATCGCTTCACTTGCCCCGTACTTGCCAAAAAGCGATGTAGCAACAGTACGGCGAAACTACAAACTGCCTGTCTTACACCAAAAGCGAGAAGCACCACTAATGCCACGTTGCATGCATGCAACATTTAAATTAATCTTCTTACCTACCCGAGCTTATCGCAGCACTAAGCTTTCAACCCCTAAGGTTATATCTTCCTTTCCTTTACGGGTGTTACCTGTTTAGCAGAAAAGGTTAGAACTAATTTTCCCTAGCCGTGTTCTTTCCACTTTTCTGCCACGGGTCACAGGCGGACCATGGAAGATTAGAATCGAGGTTTTGGCTCCTTGCAGCTTGTTGCACGTTGTGGTGGTTTCACTTTTACTGAACGTAGCTTCATTTCTATGATCGTGCATGCAGGAAGTATTATAAAGCAATTTTAGCACATTATCTGCAAACCGAACCGTTTGCGTAGCGTATCATTATTGGCGATGCATTTTTGGTACGAATATAATTTGGTTGAACACGTGCCGAAACACAAAAACGAGTAGATGTGCAGCATGGAATTAGTGAAACAATGGAAAATTTGCAATCGTTTCGAATTAAATCAAAATTCAAAATAAAGGAGGCCGCTCGTCGTTGCGTCGATTCGTAATTTCGGCCCATTATGCAGAGCACGCAATCGATATGCAACTGTTTATGGATGCGAGCGTACCGGTGTGGGCTAGATTAACATTTCCCCGCATAATATGTACGTAGCGCAAGCATCCAAATATTTCAATCTGCTTGATCGTGTGGAAAATGTTGCTCTTTTTAGTGTGCGCTTTTCATGCGCTTCTATCTTTTGGCGGGGCATAATGGCATGCACGGGGAGGAATTGCTTCGTTTGCTTTTGGTTCTAGATTGGCCGTGGAGGGAATTGAACCGCGCTGTGTATGGTTTGCAGCGTTGTAGATGATGCGCCATTCTAGCATATCCAATCAAACGCACAGCTTATCGATCGATGCTATCGATGGAATTTGATGCTCACATTTAACATTTCGCTTCATTCCAGTGAAATGCTTTCGAGTGCGTTCAACTCAACGACCGTGTGGGAGAATAAAACACGTGGCAGAAATGCCAGTTTCAGTAGCATACATATACACCTTCAGTTTATATTTTTATGAAGAAAGAAATCCATAGTTATTGGTGTTCAAAATGCTAGGAACGAAAACGTTTGTTGCTGGATGAAAATATCGCAACCAATGTACGCCTTTTTGCAATGCTTGCTCTTGACTTCGTATATCCTTTTTTTGTAAAAGGCTTATGAAGAATTTGCGGACGAACGGCTGTGATGTAAAATCAATTGGGTGAACATTATAAAAGCTTATGTTTAAAGTACGTAGAATAGAGTTGCGAAAAGGAATCGCTTTCGTAAAAATGCAATATCATCCTGATTGACTTGAAAGTACAGTGAATTCTGGATAAAGTAGAAACAATGAAGGGATAATAATGGATTATTCGTTTATGAGGGTTTCTCGCTTATTCAGATTTATTTTAATATATGAAAGGCTATAAATAGAAATGTAAGCGTGCATTGTATTACATACATGTATAAATACAATTACTGCATGGTTAAAAATATAAATACAGTTATAATTATACAGCAATACGGCCTGACCGTTGCAAGCGAATAAAAAACGCAGTTATAGCACAATTAATTTTATATGTTGTATAATGGAGCGTATATAATAGCCTGGAATGAAGCAAGTCAGTTGATTTACGAGTCCAGAGTTAAGTCTTGACTAACGGCGATAATTCAGCCAAATAATTATAATAAAAAGGTACATAATTAAATGCAAAAAAGACGTTACATGAATTGTAATCTTTAATCGCTGAAATCTAAAAACGCTGAAATATTTACGTCAAAATATTTTTATTCCGAGCAATCGAAAGCTAGCTGTTTCTTTTCTGCCATTTGCAAACAAATAACATCCCCGTAGTAAAATTAAAACTATTGAAAACACTAAACATCAGTTTGTTGTAATTGAAAGAGAACATTTCGACATCTTGTTTCGTGTACCGTGGCTTTAAGACTATAAAACAATATTTTTGGAAGTCCATTGCGGCACAGGTCATTTTAATATTTTTGTTTTGTTTTAAATAAACAAAACTTTTTGGCTTATATTATCTGATATTTTATTTTTATACAAGTAAATCTCATGGGTTTTGATTTACGTACTTACACAACTTGTCGAATATCGTAGCAAAATGCATACGACACTCAGAACTGTACGATGAGTCTTCACAATTAAAAATAATTTTTCTGTGTTTTTTTTTTCTAATTAATCAAATTTTTAAGCCGATAAACGTGGATACCCTGCGGTTTAGTCATGGCATAGACCTCCTACAGTAATAAATGTAAAGCTTACTTGAGCCTAGGCCGTGTTTTAACCAACAATGAAGTTTGTGTTAAAAATGTTTCTGAGTCTATGAGTCTTTCTAAATATCAAAATCTTCCACAATTTCTGGTAGGTAGAAGCTACGTTGAGAGGGAGAAACAGCATCTGGAACGAAGAGTTTGTAGTCAGTTTTTTGCCCTGCTGCAAGGGATTATCTTGGTATTGATAATTCGCCTATAAATAAAATTGGATTAAAAACTATTTTTTACGAGGATTGATGAAACAGTCGCTTAAAATAATATGAAAGCTGCGTCAAAGTTCTACCAAAATGTTACCATTTTACGAAAAGGCGTTTTTTATTTTTCTGATAGACTTTTATACTAAAACTATCTGTTTGAAACCGCAAACTCATCGCAGGCGATGAACGTATCACTCAATCGATTATGAATTTGCGGAAACCCTCAATACTAAATCTAAACAACCATAGCCGGATTTTGAGGGCCATTTAAAACGTTTTACTGTACATCCTACCCTGCTGTAGCAGAAGTATCGTCCCGCTCATGCCAGCCCACCGCCCCGGTCCGGAACCATATTATTCCACTCGAACAGCTGCAAAAGCTTTTGTTTAGATGATTGAGTTTTCTTCCCGTGCTGTCTCCGCTCTGGACTGACTATTGGTCACATCCGGCATCGGGGTGCTGAGAGAAGAAAGAGGACATCATATTCTCTCCCCCACTTCCCCATTCTGTGCACACTGCTGCCGGATGCGGCTGTATCCGGGGTCGTCTTCGTTTCTGCTTGCAAGCGTGAGCCTGTGGCGGGCCGTGTCCGGGGTCACGAGCTCATTCGCAAACGGCCACTGTTGCGCTCCATTTATCCTCCCCGCTTTTCCAAATCCGTTGCGAACCTTTTTCAGCCACACGGTCTGCTCTTTGTGTGCGTGTGCTGTGGCGCAGCTGACAGACAGTGTAATTTTCATGTACCGCACTTCAAACGGTGGACAGACAGCACGGCACGAACGGTGAAGAAACTTTCCATCCGGCCCACAGCGGTGGATGGAAGTGCCACACTGACCTTTTTTCTTCTACTTGTTTTTCTTTTTATTTTGTACTTCACAGTTTTTCACTTTTCTCCACACCGAGTGTTGTGGTTATCGGTTTTCAATTTCCCTCCGGGCGATCAGTTGCACCCGGGGACAGCTGGTGCTGCTGCTGCTGCTGCTGCTGCTCGCGAGTGGCAAACTCCATTTCTATATTCGCGAGAAGAGCAGAGAAAGGAGGTGGACAGTGTGGGAGGAGTTTTAATGGAGAAAATAAACTTGTACCATAATAACGGATGATAAAGTTTGAAGCACGTTTCGAGCATCAAGCAATCGGCAAGTTGCAACGTTTGCTGTACCAATTCATCAGAACGACCTGTCGCCGATGGCTTTTAAAACAACTGCCTACCCAACCAAGGATGCCCACGCGAATTGTTTGTGATTTATTTTCCTTATGATAAGCTTGTGAATAATTTTTTACCATCGTCTTTTTCCTGCATAGAGCGCTCTAACGCAAAGTAAATTGTGAAAAGGAATTGATTTTTCTTTATGTTTTCATTTATCTTGCGAAGTGAACGCGCAACAGGGCGGTAAATTATGTATTACTTATTAAAATAGATTACAACACCGTCACTCATCGAGATGTGCGTAGCTTTTGCTTTGTCCATCTCATCCCGCTGTTACGAGAGCGAAGATGAAAGCTGGTGGGTGAAAATGTGACGGCTTGTGCTTGTACTACCCGTTTCGTTTGTGTCGCCACCCGCGGGCAATCGGGGCTATTTTCACGCAGCGGTAGCTCTGCCACTAGTCCTGTCCATCCGAACCGCCGTCCCGACCTTGAATGTGACCCTTGATGGCGCGTCCGAAGAAGGAAGCAAGATTGCAAAACCAACGGCTCCGTCCTCCTTGAGCGTTTGTACTTTTTTGTGTGTATTTTCTGTCAAAATGTCACCATTGCCCTCTCACAGCTTGAGAGCATGATTTTGTACAAAAAAAGGGCCCTTTCTTTAATTTTCTTTTACTTTTATTACTTCCGTTTCGGACACATCAATCAGCAATAATTCTTTTAGCCACCAGCGGACACGCGATGACTGTTTGGTTGGAGCGTCACAAAAGCAAATGAACTTATTTGTATTGCTCCCCTACACTTCATCACAGCTTGACTTACAGCAAAGGGCGCCTCGTTACAATGTTGTCACTAATTTGAGCCTTCAAGTAGCAAAAAATGGCGAGGGACTAATAATGATAATGAATTATGAGCGTAAATCCTCGAGCCTTTCTAGGGCCTCGTTTGAGGCAGGACTTGATTTATGGGATCTTGTATTAAATTTTAACAGTCAAGATTGCAGCACACGCAAACACATCTCAAGCATCGCAATTACGACAAATGAAGCTCGCTGATAGAGTGTAGTACGATAAGAGGGTAATGCACGGGTGTGCGTAATTTAAAGCTCAGACGATTCATTTGTCAAGCAATGCGGTTGACTTCATTCCTTTGTGAGCGTGAGGAAACATATTTAGCTTTTAGGGTTCACGTGGAAAGCCCCTGTCAGGCTAACACTATAATTTGGCATAAAAGCATTCGGGTTCATTGTGCTAAAAAATTTCCATTCTAATCGCTTGTTTGCGTTGTAAGGTGAAATTAAAAATCACACCCTCGCTTTGCGACATTCTTATCATGAGAGACACGCAAAGAGTGTTATGCGATGATTGCTAGGGCACTCTATTCAAGGCAATACTGAGTTGTTGTGAAGTACAACTTATCGTATTAAAATTAAGATGAAATAAATATATTTCCAGCATTGTAAGCTCTACGTTATCTTTTAATCCGTTGAAATGCATCGTTTCCCGATACAGATAGCATCCAACCTGCTACCAAATGTGCAAATGTCCTGCTGCGAAATGGTTCACATCATCACACGTCAGGAGTCAATAAGACGTGTCGATTTTGCAACACAACAGCTGCCACCATGCCAGTTCTACCCGCTTGAAGCATCGATTGATACTCCAAAGTGATGCGAAACGCATCTGCTTCACTCGTCAGTTAACCAGCGACCGAGCGTCGAAATTGTGCATGAAAATGTGATACAGCTGCATCTGCCGCATCGATTCACATCCGTTGCCGACGTTGTCGATCGTGCACAATACACACTTGCTTACACAATGCGTTGCGTTACGCGTATACGGAAAACTGTTGCCGTAGCATACATGTCAGCAGTTTAACGTATGCCAAACCCGATTCAGTGAAATCGAATGTATTTCTGCCTTGAAATGTGTTTGGAAAGCACTTTCAAAATTGTTCACAAATAATCAGCATCAACATTTTACGGTTGGAACAATTCGACATCGCTTGCATTTGGTTTAATTCATTATGTGTGCACTTGCTCCTTGCTACTAAACACTGGGCGTCTCCATTTCGTCCGGTATAGCTCTAAAAACTCAAAGAAAATTAACATTTATGCTTTCTTCAGCATTAATTTAATTGATACATTTTACAAATAGTTTCTGTTTGCTGAACAGTCCAAATTGTTGAACCAAAGCTTGCCGGCACCTGGCATATAATCCATTTCATTAATTAAGACACAGTTGCTGTTATGGAAACTGTTTAATGATTTCATTATTTACTTTCAACTCGTACCGTAAGCCTCTAAATAACGTTATTGTAGTTGCTCTTGATACATCTCTTTAGTTGATGTGGTGTATTTGAACAGACATCGTTCGGCATTGCCTGAAACAAATAAATAGCAAACGAAAACAAAAAGTTAATACAGACCACCTGCACGGAACTCAACGCTAAGCACACAGCACTATGTATGCAAATATGCAAAGCCCGGGGAAGGAAAATATGAGCACAGCTACCGGAATCTACCGAACGGAAACGAACCATTTTTCAGTGAACGCCGTTATTGCAGGATTTCCCGCTGGGAACCCGAAACGTTAAACCGAAATATAAATTTGCCTCCAACCCTGCAGCGCCACAGTTAGGGGACCTGCTGAGACGTCCCGATCCCGATCCCCGCGTTTCTACCCATTTTTTCAGGAAATATAATTCGCACCATTCATGGTTATAATTTTAAAACCTGTACCGAACCGGAAACACTTCAGGACGGATGTTGTGGTGCCTTCCCTCGTTCGGATGCAGTAAGCTTCTGGCGTTCGTTTACCTCCAAGTTTGCTGCTGCAATAAAGCACGCTGTGGAATAGAGCTGCATTTATATAGCCACGCGCGCACCAAGTGCAAGCACAGAGCGAATGAAATCGGATGTTCTAAGGCCATACTCGGAATCCTCAAAACAAATGGTACCCTTTTGAAAGCCGGACCCACAAAACCATCATGCCTCATGCAGTTATAGCACGGCGCAATAAAGTTGCTGTGTACAGCAATTTAAAATTTAAATGCACCCATGCACAAGTTAAGCGGTGCCGAGAGGTAGCGAAGGTTGCTGAAGCGTTCAAATGTTTTGAGTTTGGGCAATTGAAGGGAATGGGAGTTTTAGTTGTACCACTATGGAGAGTTGTTTATATCTCTTCCATCACAACCACTGCTGTAGAGAGTGGAAGATGAAGTTTAAAAGAGCTTTATTTAATGTGAGCGTTCAATTGCAATCTAAACATATGAAATTGTGTTTAGAAGATTATTATTTTGTCAGTTTTAGCTGTTATAAATATTGTAACACTATGATATAATTATTCATCATTCCAAAAGAACGTATTTGAAGTATAGCCTTCGAGCAAGTTCAAAGAACCAAGCGATAAAATAAAATTGAATTTGGAATATTGGAGAATTGAATACTGCTTAAAATTTTGGACGTTAAAATTTCCCATCATATTTTTGTTTTTACCAGGATATTTACGTTGGTATGGATAAGTTGGATGGTATGGATGGTATACGCACCATTTCATGCAGACATTGTGCCATCCAACCAATCGACCATCACATGCATAGCTATCTTGAATTTTTCCTAAAATTTATTATTGGAAACACTGTTTTTGTGGATCCTTTTCACGATTTTTTATTTGAATTATAGTTAATATAACAAAGCTGTCAAAAGGGTTGCTCGATTGACTATCATGCAATGGGTGGGTACACTTTGTCACAGAAAACACAAGCGAACACTAGTGCTCTGGAAGGCCTTAATTCTACAAAGGGTTTCGTGCCACCTAAAAAAGAAGAAACTGTCAATTTGTTAAAAAAATGCTTAAATTAAATGCAATGGTGCGATTTAAAGGTTGTTTCTAATATTTCGTGTAATATTTTTGAAAATTTTATTGAAAAAAAATTATAACAAAAAATATGGTTCAAGTTTACTTTATTTCAATCACACTAGTAACGAATAATTGAAGCAATAAATTGTTTTAATACCCTTTTGTACACCAAATAATCAAGCTCTAGTGTACTTAATAAAATTTACTGATAGATATTGTTCCTGTTTTCTTTGAGTCGTAAAATAATACTTCCAGAAATAAGTAGAAAACAATTTTTTAAATGACGTAAAAAAGTTTGAAACCAGCAACAATGTAATGATTTGTTAAAGTATTTGAAAATTCAAAAGATTCTCACTAAAGTTTAAATGGGTTCAAAAATAGTCTAAACCAAACAATCCACAGAACCAACTTGTGTCACTTTTTGAAAATTTTCATTGAATTACACTCATTGCCATAGACTTAGCAAATAATTAATTTGAGTTGGGTAGTTTGGACAAATTATTTTATGGTAAGGTAAACCTTACAAAAAGATAAATTTTAAAATATTCAAACTTAAAAAAATATTAATCAATTGGATAGTATAATTGTTCTGGGCTGTGTAGTATTACACATTGCCGAACAAGGAAAAACAATATTGATAGTAATTTACTGATAACCAAATAATGATGCACAATGTTATACATTTACTTAGCAATTGACGAACTGTATTAGATGTTAGTATCTCTGAGACTAGATTTTGTGACCTGTGGCCGATGGGTACGACCGTATTGAATTATATCATCGTGGCTCACATATAAGAGGAATGAAACATCCAGCATACTTTATACATATGACTCTACGACTTGGCGCTTTAAGGACTAATTGAGTTGGTAACAGAAACCATAGTATATTGGCTTCTTTTCATATCTGTTCTCATAAGTAAACCAACTGTCAATATAATATAACGATAAGATGTATATTGATAAGATGTGTGAGGTGTATGATTAAAAATGCTTAAAGAACTCGCTGGTGCAAGCTTGCCCAGTTTGCATACTTAGTTTGTCTTACTTACTTAGTTTGTCTTGTCTTACTTAGTTTGCATACTTAGTCACAGTAAATCTTAAGTTTACGAGAATAATCACCCTCCTGTACTTTTTCTCTTATTGATAAAAGCCGTCAATAATTATTCATCATAATACTTGAGCTACAAAGTACCGCCATTACCTCAACGAAGCCTTTTAAAAGCATCGTAAAATACGGAAGATTCATAACCAAACGACTTGGGAGGAAGTGAAGCTTCGCTTTGTACCACGTGTTTCAAAGTTTCATCAACTTAATTACCATATTAATCTTATGAGCGTAAAATAAATTGCCACACACCGAAGTGTCTGTGGCTTTTGCCATCCGTGCTCCTGTCTCAGCCCAGCTCAACTTCATGCACCTGCACGTTCTTTGCACGTACGCGTTGACATATGAAGACAAGACGCTTGCAAGCAATGTTCCCTTATTCCCATATAAATTTATCTTTCTTTTTACTTCAGTGTGTGGAAGGGACAAAACACAAAAGGAGCAAAAAATCGAAACTAACTCCCTCCCTGCTCCCTCCCACTCCGATACATGCAACATTGTAATGTGGGCAGAACTAAAAACGCCCGCACTTCAAGATGTGCGCCAATTTTTTATGCGCGCAGCGTCGTTTGCGTGAAACGCTGGTGCACGCGAAGGATTTACAGCACGGGCCTACATCATGATGCCCGGCAAGGGTGGATGACAACATTTCCCATCATTAAGCGAAGTTCGAGCTCGTTAGCGTGTGCGTGTGTTTTGTGATCGCGGATCCGAGACTGGTGAATTAATCACATTTTAACTGCAGTCCCGTGATGGAAAGCAGACCCCACAGCCCCGGAGCAGCAAACGCGATGCAGAAGAGATAGTCGGTGAAAATGTGTGGAATGTGTTTTGAAGCCATTTTTCCGTTGCCTAATGAATGTCGTAGCATTGCTCTTGATGATGCGTTCGTAGTACGTTGTGCGATCTTAATGGCTCGCGAAATGACAGACGGAGAATGGCGACCGTTGTGACTCCAGATAAATGGAAATCATTATCCTAAAGATGGGCAGTTTCATAAAGCGGCACATTTTATTAATAGACTTATCATACACCGGTGGAGAGAGAGAGAAAAAAAAGAGGAAGAAAGGGAGAAAGCGTTAGAGTGAAAACACTATCTTGAATGTTCGTGTTCTCTAACGACTCCTTGGCAATGAGACATTATTTTTCGTTGGTACTTTGCTTGATTGGATTGGAGCTTCGATTATCTTTGTAGCTATAAAAACATTGCACTACCAATAAAACATTGTTGCATGATGAAGATTTATTGATGAGATTTCTATGTAATATTTCTATTAAGTTACATCAATGGCTCACCATAGAAATAATTACTTTTCTCAATTGTTTGCTCATTCATTGAGGGTACATTTCCGCCAGTCTCGAAAACGGAACACCCTGCAAGATACAATGCAATCGTCCCATTTAGGCGCCACGCTGAATTACAAATTAGAACAAATGGCGCAAACCATCAAATGAAATCCATTGTTCAATATCGAGAGCTACCAATAATACTTCCAGCACCACCATTCTACAACGGTTTCTGTAGTCCGTGGTCGATTCGGATGAACCACGTGCACCCGCTTGCACCGGTAATTGCATGTGATTACAATTGCATTCATGTGCTGCCTCCATCCTTCCTTTCCTCTCACACACTGGCAGGTAGGAATGTTTTAGCAATAAAATGTACACCATCATGGGGCCAAGCTGCGACTCCGGCATGAGACGGACGAATAATTACCAGTGCAGTGCATGTGTGTGGCCATTTCAATCAACGGAATGGCGGAATCACGTCCACACAGGTGTAATTTTATCAATCATCTTGCTGGGGTGGGGTGCTGTTCGATCGGCTCGGAATCGGTGCGGAAAAATCTGATTCATTTAAATGGATCCGCATTCCACGGTACCGCGGTGGTGCTGGAAACCGACCCCGACCCTGACCTTGAGCTCTGGCGCATCGATCGAATGCTTTTACGCGTGTGTGTTTTATGTGTTGATTCTCCACAGGAACGTCAAGAGGAGCGAAAAAAAAACACGATAACCATCATATGTTGGCTGATTAATGTGCCATAAAGCGATCGTATGTTTAATTATTTCACCGAATTTGGAACGAGCATTATTTTAATGAGAATGCAAATTCATCCATGCATATTGACCGGAAATTGAACAAAGAAAATTAAAGAGATTGTTTGGTTTTTTTTTTTAAATTTCGAAACTGTTTGCAAAAAAAGAAAGCATATGAAGAAACAAATGTATTTCCTGGACATGCACTGTCTTTGGTTAGTTCGTTTCCATCCTAAATTGAGGCTCGATTTCGATTTTGCTTTAAAATTGTGACACTTTTAAACAACAAAAGTCTTATGCTGCAATGTATTTTCTAACACGAAAAAGCACTTAACTTTTAAAAGCAATTAATAAAGAACGATGAGTTATTGTTTGTGGCGAACGATTTTGTTATCGCGTTATTGAAATAAAGCAAATGCCCTTTTTTCAATTTGAAAAGCTGCGATGACTATTTGTTACGTTTATACTCTCTATTTCTATTTTTTTTTCATACAGAGCAAAGATATTATTAGAATGAAATAAACTTATATAGTTGAGTTTTTTTATTACCAGCCGTCCAACAATAACAAAGTTAATTAATCATTACCAAATGCACTGTAATCATTTTCATTACAGTTGACACCAAATAGCTGGCACCTATCCAATGTAGCTCGTAAGTTAACAACCTCTTGATCATAACGAAAAAATTTAATCAAAAACACTTGGACCGCTAGGCTTTTTGATAATTTGTATTATTCAATTATCCTATTCTGGATTTTAAGAGCCTTTTACTGCCAGAATCATGTAATACATAGGATAGGATCATTCCAGTTTGAACAGTTTTCACATGAATAAAATAAAAATCTGACACCTTGCAAGATCTTTTTAATTATCAACTTGAGAATCAGCACTATGAGATCTTTTTATGTGATGAATCTGTGATGAGTGTTGTTCATTGACTTATGTTTCTATGTTAACAGGTTATGAAGCTTTGTTTTCAACTCTTATTTCACTTATCAATTTATTTTATTTTTGTTTATAATAGTTGGATAACAGAAATTTTGTTGAAAATAAAATAAATAAATAAATAGGAAGATATGACACTACCCTGCTTAGTAGGATAAAGTTCTGTTAGGAAGGAATGGTTTCGATGTTCCAAAACGAATTCAGATTAGGAAACTAAACAAAGCAAAATGCTGAAAGTACAAGCACTTGAGCTTATTCATACTGTACGTAAATGGGAAACGAAACAATAAAAAAGTCTATTTTTTAATTTAATATGTCATCCAGGGCGTTCATGTTCAACTCCGTACTCAGGATTTAGCTGAGAGCATTAATAGTTGCTTTGTCTAATTACCGGTTTGCTGTGGCACACTCTGCTGCATAAAATTTCTACGAGAGCCACAGTGACTGATGCAATTAAAAATAATTATTTAAATGCACTACCCCAGCAGGAAAGGATTAACCCACGCGTGCTTGCCACTATTGATAATGTCTGGAAAAACGATGGCGTGCAAACACTGATAGTTCTCCGTCCAAAGCGATCCGGGCGCGTCAAGCAGTACGAGAGCGAAACTGACAGTAACAGTAGCTAATCCCGTCGCTGAGATTAAGCTATACTAAGCCCCCAAGGGTGGACACACATTTAGATGGCACTCCGGTGCCTGCGGACACGAAACCATCCTCGAGCTACTGTGTAATAGACGGCACTTAAGAAATAATAAAAACACGGACGACAAATATACAACATCAACTTCAAGCTAGGCTGCACAAGGATTGCGTTTCTGGCGCTGGCGCGCTCGCTTATCCGGGTCAGGAGCAGCAACACCAACCGCACCTTCACCGGCAGCACCGGCAACAGCTGTTATCCGTAATACATGGGCATTAAAAATCAATTACAGACGCGTGCGCTCGCCCTGTGCGTGATAATTATGAAATGCGTGAAAGTTTAATGGAGTGCGAGTTTTATTTGATTTATGCAGCCCCGTCGAGATGATTATCGCTTATGTTCACGCGGCACTTGTCGGTTCGAAACCATTTTTGCCTTTTTTTTTTCAAATGAGAATTTGCATCGCAATATACTTGCGCTCATTTCCGACCAGTGTCCGTAAAAGTGTGCTTACAGAAGCGCTTACTGTGAGCTTTAAAAATTTGTCCAAACGAACGAAATTGGGCTGAGCTTTTCAAACCGTGCAACACAAACTGCATCCAGTGCACATACAAAGCGGTGAAAATAAATTTTGCACCACTCACAAGCAGCACGAATCAAACGAAACAAAGCAAAGGGGACATAATAACACGCAACAGCTACGGAAGAAGAAGGCAATTAAATTGCAATTAAGAATAAAGCGCCCGGCAAGCGCCAACGGGACGCCAGAGCCGCACCAATGCGAACGTGATTTCATTTGGCATTCCACTCACGGAACGGAATCCAATCCCCGACGATGGGATATCCTGAACTGGCAAAAATGTTCGCTCCATCCAAAGCCCTTCCGTCCATCGCTCGGTCCGAAAGATCCGACTCTGCACTCCGTCCGCTTTTTACTCTGTTTTCAGTTCACATCGGCCTACAGGATGAAAACGATAACGAACATATCTTTGCTGACAATTTCCTTACGCGGACAAACCTCCGACCCAGAAAGGAGTGGGAGAGTGAACGAAACAGTCCGAAAGGGTAACACTGGTCCCGAAAACTACCGCGCACTAATTACGAAACAATGCGAACCAGACCCGAGACCGCACTAGGCGGGCCGTTCGTCACTGAAGTGCTTTTAATGACGGCTCACAAAAACAGGGTGAAACAATGTTTCGAGCACATTAAGATATGTTTTCGGTCGCGTTATGTTATGCCGCAACGCCGAAAATGGCAAACGTGGTCGTGATCGTTCTATCAGCTACGGTTGTAGCCCTGGCATGGGCCGGGCAGGATGTTTGGGAGCACTACCAACGGCTCCCGGCAGTAAAGTGATGATAGATTTGTTTATCTCTTTGTTAGCCAGTTCTTTTACACTCCGCGCAACAACTTTACAGCTTCGAAAGGGACGCGGCAAGGGCACGGATGTCCGTCGCATGCTGAACGCCAAAAATGGATCGTGACTGCCGGGAGCAGTTGGGTTTCTGTTTCTCTTCTCTGACGTGGAAGACATGTGCCTTCAGTCACGAGCGCATGCCGGGTGAGTGGTGCATGAATATGGAGCATCTGCGACAATTGAGGTACCATTCCGTTGGCCCATAATAATGTTTGCATTGTGTGCTCCACCTCCTTCCGTCCATCGAGATGGATCACCATTTTAATTAATGCCTTTTAAGGAGAAACGCGTCAGAACGGTGGCCTAACGTTTCGCCGCCGCACACAAGCGCACAAACAATGCGTATCGGTGAAGGCAATTTTAAATAACATAAAACCGTGCCCATATACGAATCCCTACACCAGGCTGATTGCAGGTGAAAGGTATACTGAGCCGGGCCTTCCGTTTGCGCTACACTTTATGTTCAGAAATATTCATTTCACTAATCTCGGTCGATCATCATCTCCCTTTCATAAGCCATTAAAAGGCTCCCCGCCGCATGGTCGGAGGATCGTTAAAATTAATACACATCGGCACAGTGGAGTGCAGACGCTCGCAGTGTCATGGAGCCGGACGAAGTGGCAAGTTTGCAAAAGCAAAAAAAAAGAAGCATCGTTCATGTCGTTAAACCACAAATGATGCCCATTTCCACTTTTGGTTATCTTCTTAAGAGTCGTTAACAGTTTTTGGATGTTGTTGTTTTTTTTTTGGGTGGTTGGTGATTGTTGTGTTGCGATCTGGCTACATATCTTAATAAGGGAAACACTTAAGCTGTCCTTTCCACTTTGTGCCGAAATACATATATTTTAATAGCAAACCGATAGAGTGCTGGTAGTCGTAAATATGATGCGCCGTACGCAGCCGGGTAATCAAAAAAGCTTTCAACAATGCAGCGGTGCCGATTGCCGACCAGCAGCGAGCGAATAAATGAAGGAAAGTGAGACGAAATTAAGCACATTGAGCAAAAATTATATCGATCAGGCCCATTGCGCTATTAATCCTGTACCCCGCGCTGCCCATATAAGCTTATCCACAATTGCTACAGACTGGGTGGGGTTGTTCACCCATATTCCCGGTTCCATTTTCATCCCGCTAATGAGAGCAAATAAACGAAAGGCGCCTATAAATTAAGCTACATTTGCGAGCGCGGCGCGGCTTATAACCCGGCCCGGCGGACTTGGGAAAGATTAATTGCTGCACTTCATTTTCCCTGAACCACGACCGCCCTACCCGGTTAAACGCACTCACAAACTGTCAGCAATCAGTAAGACCGAAACGAAATCGTTGGCACATGCTGCTGTGGTGTGAAAGCACATTGGGAAAATGGAGATCGATCTTGAGTGGTAAACTGCTGTGCGACACAAATCACAAGGTTGAATTTAATTAAAACCAAACCCATCAAAAATCTACCGAAACCAAGCATTACGGTACGAAACTTCTTCTACCTGCTGCTGTAACTCACCTTGCCTGGAACGTACTTTCGCTAAGGGCCAAACTTTCGGCAGAAGTTCGCGCTAGGTGAAGGGGCTCTTTTCCAGTACCGTAGCGTGCACTGGCGTCGACGCGTAAATCGTGAAAATTTATGGAAATTTATTATTCGCTTGCCCAAAAATAGCGCCCTCACCGGGGGTGCCCTTTCTGCCCTTTCTCTCAAAATTTGCGTTGGAAAAGGTGCCTCCCGTTCAGTTCATTCATAAATTTAAACTGTCGTGCGCGCACGAGATATAATTCACGATTCACTATGAAAATAAAGCCGCCCGTCGGGTGCTCTATGGGGGGGGGAGCTATAACGAAAAACTGTTCCTTTCGTTGAAACAATAAGCAGCTGAATTCCCAATCCCGCTCTCGGTCTCAGCAGCCGGTGCAATGGGGTGCAATCAATTAAGCGAATCTCGCACATCCATTACCTCACCGATCGGTTGAATTGGAAGGCTTCTACAACAGGGGGCGATTTCTTCACGATCATTTGCATCCCACCCGGCACGGCTGACGAACCACCACATTATGCCTTTGCAAAACAACTTAATAATACTCCCTGGTGCTTCCTACAGTGCAAGCAAAATCGTGACGAAGCGATCAAACTCTTTCGGCGTCGCATTGCTGCCCCGGCGGGATACGAAATCGATCCCAGTGCGGTGAAGGTAAGGAATGCACGCGTGTGTAATCACCCAATCACGCGATATCAAATCAAGTTCACACGCCGCCCATCAGCCTGCCGGGAGTGTGCGAGATTCCCGGGTAAAGTGTATAATTGATTTTTACCTTTTAATAAAGCCTTCACTTTACTAAAATTCACTGTAATCTGGCTGCACCTCCGGTGAAGGTATGGTGAACGGTGGATCAAACGAAACGCTTAATAAAATGGTGTTAAAGCTTAAACATATCGTATGGAACGGATCGCTTATGTCGTTGCAAAAAAAACAGTTTCTGATATGTTGTACGTAGGTTACACTTGCTAAAGTGCTTCGATGTGAAATGTTGTCGACTCTATTCAATCGAGATTACTTCTATAATAAATAGTTAAGGATTAAAAGATGATGTTGAGAAACAGCAGAACCAAGTTGTAATTTACCCCACATAAAAATTAACAAATTTGAAATTTTAAGTATAAGCGCTAAAGCGATACTTTGATACGTCAATAGTGAATGTATTTGCCATCGTTGATATATTTTAATAAATTTTCCTATCTTTTATATCCCCCTGGATTTCATCACCAAAAACATCGACTGTTTTGCCGTTACCCAGGCATCGATCCATTTTTCAACTTCTTTGCAATTGCAAAAGTGCGGCTCACTTTAATACTACTCCCAGGCCGTGCTGTATAGAACCTCAGTTCATAGTATCATGATTGCTAAAATGTAAAATGCTGCTCAAAAACCAAATTATAATCTTTTGGAAATAAAACATTAAAGAAAGTTTTCAAGCTTCATGTATATTTACTCGCTTGTTTTTTACCAAAATAGTTTGAGGACGGAAAAGGTAAAATTTCATCGAGTCCAGTTTTCTTATTTGCAGTTACGCTGCGGTAGCGCCCAATAAGCAACGTCTTTTAGATCGCAAACTAGAAGGACAATCTTAAATCAAATCTAATTTTTCATCAATGCCTGGGCGGATTATCATTAATGCTTTTGCAAATTCATTTTTCGTTTGTGAAAGGTCTTCATCGAACTTTGCCTCTAATTCTTGAATTTTTTAAGGCTCTCCCCGGTCGTTCCACATCAACATCTACATGTGCTGTGCAAACTTCATTTCACTACTCTATCTTCTTAGGTGGCACAACAACCCCTGTGGAGTCAAGCCCTAACCGGAACACTATTGTGCTTTGGCTCTTTCTGTGACTGAATCGAACCGGCGACGGGCCTTTTGACAGCCCTGCACCGTTACCACTAGACCACCGAGTCGGCCCTGATCACTAATCTATAGTTTCTCATAAATCGGACATTATTCATTAAAGTGAGCGAAAAAGCTTTGAATGAGGTAATGTGAAGCCGCAGAAACTTAAGGTGAGAACTGCACCGTCTTGTAAAAACGTTCAAATCTGTCATTATGCACCACAAATAAGAAATTGTTTACCAATATGCATTAATTATTCAATAAGCCCTGCCTGATTCTAATGAGGAAAATGTAAATTTTATGCCTTTCACAAACTGAAACAAAGCCCTTCAGCCTACCTTTGGAAATGCCCAGAGTGTTATCATATCGCCGAAGTGCATGTTTATGCAAACACCCCGGGAAAGGAACGGAAAACTTCTTTCGCGTGCGTGCGTGACAACAAAAGTGCACTCGTTGCTTTAGATTTCAATTAAGATTAAACGCATCTCGGGTCCACCCGTCAATGTGCAATCCGGAGGCTTTTCACGCCCCTTCGGAAGACGCCAAGATCGTAGCTTCGATCATCACAACAACCTGCTCGTGCAGCTGAGCGCATTGCAGCTGAGCGCATTGCATATCCCGTTCCTGCGTTACTGTTTGTGACAGATTTTGCGAACGTCTTAGAAAAAGGTGGCCGAGGCCGAGATGTTCCTCCGCTCGCTGGCGACAGTTCGAGGTGGTCGGAAATTGGTCGGTTGCCGGCCGGCGAGGTCTGTTCGCGTGACGTGTCGATACGTCGACGTTTCGCCAGTCGACACCGATCACGCGATCGGTGCTGCTACTACGAGTTGCGGACGAGTTATGGGATGGAGACGCGAACGCTCGCTTAACTAAACCGGATTAAAACCAGTCCCATGGGTGAAAGAACCTCCCGAGATGGTTCGTGGAGGCATGGTACCGCTCCCGTCGGGCCGGAATCTTCCGAAGCGCGTTAAGTGCTTTGCTATGGGACTCAATTAATGCCACTGCGTGGAAGGCAAAGAAACCCTGACACACGAACGCCGATCTTTACTTAGCAAAGGTTTACACATCCAAAGAAGTGGAATGCTTTTATTACACTATTCCCACATTTACTCCAAGGATGTTCAGTAAAAGTCAAACATTTTGCAGCCAGAATCATCACTACAGCCAACTTCATTATAAATTTGTATAAAAGTTTCCTTTAACCGTGCAGCTGCACATAAAGCCCACCATTTGGTGCACGCATCGAACTAGCAGCCGCTGCATAATGTACTGTTGCGTTGCGAAAACAATGTCGAAGACTCGCTGCTGAAGGCGTTCTACGGAGCGTGAGCTATCCAATTTTACTCTTGAAAGCGGAGCAATAATAGCACATTTTGATACCGCCGTATCATTGCATCGGAGTGAATTTCACCACCAAGAGGTGACTCCGCAATAGAAGGTAGCGCTTAACGCTTTGCCCTAGAGCATACGCTGGATGATCATGTACCATGCGCTAGGGTATGGGAACGGTGATGGTGCTGGTGATGCTGCGTGCATAATTTATGTTTCCGTACTTTCCATGGCTTTTGTGTTGCAGCAGCAGCAGCGCGGTTAAACATATTCGTCCCGGGCCATTCTTGGAGAATGCATAATTAAAGATGCAGAGGGACGGTCAACGCTTGTCAGCGTGGGATCCAGTGTGTCGGTCTGTTTCCTGTTTGCCTTTCTTCGCGCGTTTGCACTAGAGCTGATGTGTAGGAAGCTTTTGCCACACATCCTAGCGCACGGACCACCCACAGTTCATCAACGAACATATTCGCCCACACCTCGCTCAAGCTCCAAGAGTGTACCCGATTTCTCTGCCCCATTGCTTAATAGTACGCATGGTTTGTTGTGAAAATTAAGTGGTGAGGTACAGAAATGGGAAGGAACGTACCGAAAGGAGAGTAACAAAAACAAACGTTACTTTACATTACGAACAGCCGACGAAAGCTGGATGGTTGGAAGGTAAGCTGGTTGGGTTGGGGAAGGAGAAAAATAACAGGAATCCACCGGTGGGACATTTCCCTACTCCTAACGAATATGGCAGCTGTTCTTCTTGTTGTGGATAGTAATAATGTTGTTCTACAATGTAATTCAAAACATTTCCCAACATAAACAGCATTCCGGGTAGTGTAAAAAGATTTCATTAAAAGCATTACACGCATGGTACTTCTTGCCTAAAAAAAGGTTCAAACTGTTACATGAAAATTATTTCAGCGTTTAAATGTAAATGCTGTGGTATTTCATTTAGAAAGAACAGGTTTGTTGAGAAATGTCTGCATTTTTTCGATAGCATTTAGGATTCGAAAAAAAACTAAAGTGTATTCATATCGATTAAGCAAATTCCCGTCTTTCCCTAGAAGCTTATTAACAGCATAAGAGATAGCCAAGTCGTATTTATCAAACCTTTTTCATTTAAACCATGATAAACAATCGTTACCTTCTTTTGCCAACTGTATTGTACTGTACTGTAAAAGATATTTATACTGTATGTCACATCTCCTGTATCTCCTCACTACTATCAGATCAACTCTGACCAATCATGAAACCATTTGAAAATTTGGTCCAAGAACGTGGAAGTAAAACGTTTACGTTTTACCGAATGGTAGTTTAGGACAAATACTATATGGAAGTTGCGCTCAAAGTATTAACTATTTAGTTAACAAAAATCCTAATGGGTCTTTGGAGTCTCAAAAAGTTATGCCAATAAACAGAAAAAAAGGAAACAGATACAAACACGCGAGTCAAAGCATGGAATCCTTGTTGAATTATTTCATTTGAGATGCCATATTTAAAGGGAATAGAACGTGGAGTTAAAAACAACAGACATTTTCAGTTACGAAGTAGATATTCATCCACAATTTAATGATACGTAGCTACACGGATCCTACAAAACGCAAATACTGCAAAACGAATTGTCGTCCCTATACTGTAACAAAAAATGAAGCTCTCAGTTATGGAGCAATAAATGCAAAGTTACAAAATCTCTGTTGTATCAGCAGTCTTTATCTATTGTTTTCACAAATTAAATAAGTAAATCTGAGAAATTTTACAACATCAGATTGGCTGATATTGTTTCATAATCAATTTTAATCTTCTTAAATTGGCCGTTATTACACTACTTTTAAAATTGTTAAGTTAATAAGTTTAGATGTTTTACCTCTTCGTGCAGGTTTGGCAGCATAATAGAATTTTTTTTTTTCATTCCACCAACAGCATTAGAGCAGGTGAGGCAACCTTTGTATCGACCAATAAAATTGGTTTCTAAAATTATTCACCCAGTACAAGCAATCGTTGGCCTTAATAAAACTTGCCTTTTATTTTAAGAAGAGTTTGAAAAGCTCGAGCATGGTTTATTTTGTTGTAAAAGTTTTGTGCTACAATTTAAAATGAAAAATGAAATCCTATATCTATCCAATCGATTAATTTGTAATGCAAGTAGATTTTAACTGAATACAGAGCGCCACCTCTTTTTATGCTTAAAAATGGATAATCCTCCAACAAAATGAAGCTCCTTTCTTCCCGAAAACAATCCTAACAAGAGCAATTACACCCTGCATAAATCCCTTAACGCTATGCCCTTTAAACATATCTAATCTTTTTCTGCGTAAAAGCATCGGAAATAAACCCCTCCCGAGAGACCGGGTAGGAAGCAAAAGCGAACAAAACGAAAACATCGACTACAACGCCACTGCACACACATACACACACACACATCACACTTATAATCCTTCACTCGACGAAGCAAAATGCTTATCTTGAATGTGTTATCACTTCACTTCATCACCAACGCCTTTGCCGACTCAACATCCCATTGACAATTTGTGGGGGCAACAACAGCAGCAGCATCCTTCCTCAGTGCCACCCAGGTGTGTGTCTGCCAGAAAATTCACACCGATGCTCGTCTGTCTTGCATCTGTCTTCGCACTTGTCACATCTCTTGTCGGCTTCAAAAGCCTCCCTCCACCTCCCCCACCATCCTTGCACCATGCATGGGAGGAAGGTGAATGTTTGTTATTTTAAGAGCCTCTTTTCACATTCTCTAGTGCTGCTGCTGGTTTGCGCAATGTTTCACTTTGAAGCATCGTTAGGGCATGTGGAAAGTAATATGCAAAAGGGCGAGTAAACTAAAAAAGGAAACAGTACGACTAAAGACAGATCCACATCCACATTTACCGCTCTTTGCTCTTTTTGCAATTTTTGCAATCCTTTTCGTATGGCGCGCTGCTCCACCTACACCACCACACCTCCCCCCGCCTCACGATACCAGACCGATTCGTAGGTGACGAGTGGTAAATGCTTACCAGCGGGCCAGGAGTGTGCCAACATAAATGGCCATAGTGTTTTGATGCAGTCATCATTGGCAGTGCTAGTGGTACTGCGAAAGGGCAAACAAATTTCGAAATGTTCTAGCGCTGCATGACATGGTTTTAATGAAATTGCAATGTGTCAGAGCAAACAGTCTACTTTGTTGTTTCGCTCATGTCGCGTACAGCTATCTTATTAAAGTTTCAAAAGAAAAAGGCAGCATTCGTATCAAACGCAACTAACGCTACAAAATTGTGAGGCTAAATTACATTTTTTAAGGTTTAAGTTCATCTTGGAAAGCTTTTACGATGAGATAAAAAAATTGCATGAATGTTAAACTAATGGAATAACGTTTAGGTTATTCTTTAACTCTAATATTCAGTATAGTATAGATTCGTTTCATTGAAGATATAAATTTGAATGCATTCAACTCACTCTTTTGCCCTTTAATACATCCTCCAAGACAAATAATACGTTCAACAACAAAACAATTGCTCAGCAGCGTTCGTATCCCAAACGAACCTCCAATGAATGTGAAGCGATTTCCTTCCCGGAACAGTGCGTTTGACCTAGTATTATTGACTCTCATCAATTACCTGAAATGAAAAAGAGAATGGGCCAAAACAACGAAGAGAATTAGTTTTATCTTTATCCGTTCGGTGAGAGAGGTTGCCGCTAACCGTGGAAATACAGCTCCAAATTGGATACAGTACAACAACAAAAAAGGAAAGGAAGGAAAACATAATATTTAACATTTCATGAATTTTCCAGCAAAAATTCGATATTTTTCTTGCGTCCTTTTTTACCGAACCATTTTTACAGAGCAAACGGAATTTTAAATGGTGTTGTAAAAAATGGGTTTCTTTTTTTCTTGCTTTGAAAGTCCTGATGAAACATTTCAAGTACTTCTTTTAAACAATCCGATTTAAATAGATTAAAGCTAGTTTTGTATCACGTTGTTTAAACGCGCGTTCAGTTTTGTTGATTATTACGATAGGATGACTCTCTATCCGGGAAAGGGCTTACGAATTTTAAATTGAATTTTCCCCAAATAATGTTCTGTGGAACGTAAAATCCTCAAAGGAAAGGTTTAAGGCACCATTCACAAAGTAAGCGATCTGTGGCGCGTTTTTCAGAAAAGAATATTTATGCTAAGAAAACGTCTGATGATGGTAATTGGTGTAAAAAACTAACTGAAAGGAAAACGAAACGTTTTTTTCTTAAAACACGTGCTCGATCGATGCGATAAATGTGTTGAAGATTTTGATAATGAACTAAAATGATGACTGATAAAATGGGACAAAGTACTAATGCAAGAGAAATATAGACAATGTAGTATTTTTATTATCAATGGCTTTATAATCAAACTCCATTTTCCTAGCAGATTTTCGAACAAAAGTGTTGTAAATATTTGAGTACATGACAAAAAACTGATTCCCTTCTAAATATTCATGCGGCGCCAATGGAGCGATACTAACCGCCCGCTTTGCCGAATGGGGCTCCCAATTTTTCACTTCAGCGGCGCATTATTTCGTGTAAAAAGCTGTCAAACAAACCAGACCAAAAAAAGCTGTCTAGATAAAAACCACACAACCAACACGGGGAATACATTGTTGTCGGTGTCGTTACCAACCTTCATAACCATCGATGACGATCTTCTTCTGCATCGCCGTGCCGATAGCAGCAACATGTGCTCTTTACCATCGTACCCCGAACACACAACATACACCGTTTCTTCTGCTTTTACCGATACCCGCTCTTCTTTTTTGCCTCCTGCTCTCCCTCCGCATTCTAATCATCACAAACATCAACCGTAAACAGCCGCGACAATGGAACCAATCTTCTGCCAAACCAACCGTCCGACCGACCCCGGGAGACACGATTTGTTGACAGACCTGAACCTGAAATCTGCTCCAAATTGTGACGCACAAAATCGATCGGTGGAGACGAATTGGGCAATACAAGGAGCATTGGCTCGAAGACATGGCCTGCACACGGTGAGTGTGTTGCCGAAAAATTCAATTCAACCAACTGTTTAGGGACAGAGGGACTTATGTTCGTCGTTTAAACGGGGATTTTAACATTCGCCGTGTGGAAGCACACTACAATCACAATACTTTTGCCGTTGGCTGTTGATAGTTTGAAGATGCTGGAAATTCAATTCTTTTCGGAAAATAGCTGATTCTTAAAGCATAAACGTAAAACATGAAGTATACTTTGATGGCTAATCTGTCTTGGTTTTAAAAGCGAATGCAATCATCATTCTGTCCTTGCTAAATTCATCTTAAATAAACAGCTTTAAAACATAAAAGCAATACTAGCAAACGGATGAGAGATGGAAACAGTAGTGACAAAGCAAAAGTAAATTTCCTCTTCCACACTCGCACCAGCAAACAAGCCCGGAATCCTCGCCGGGTAATTACGGTGAAAGACGAAAGCACCACCTCAAGCCAACGCCAACATAATTATCCGTTGTTTTGCGCCCCAGCTGCGAACGTTTTCGTTCGGTTTGTGGCTTCCTTCGCTCTTTGGAAGAAGCAGATCGGAAAGAAGAGGAAGGCTTTATTACGATTTCTTATTTCCGGGACCCGTTTCACGGCTCAACGGCTTCATATCCTTACACTGTCGGGTGGATATTTTGCTTTCGCATCCTCTCATCTTTCTCGCTCGGCGTACTCACTGGACGGCAAAGTTCATCCCCGGTTTTGGGTGAGAAAAAGTTAACAGAGTGTCAATTACTGGTTGTGAATTGTTTGCTTTTATAATTTTCCGTTCCGTCAGCGCCGCGTTCGGTAATGACGGGCCGCGAACTACAGAATTATGTTGTTTTATCAGTGCTTAAACCACTCAAATTTTACTGCCACTCGATGTTCACCGGCACATTTGTCGGACCGCTCTATTTGTGCAGGGGTTTTCTACTTCAAATGAAATAGTTTTACAAAAAAAACTTTGTTGAGTTTACATAAAAAATTAAAATCTTTTTTCATTTAAAAAATAATGAGTTTCGAAGAAAGATTGAATTGATTAATTTGATAATCACTATTCAAAATTAATATTATCTACAAATAAAAAAACATGTCTAATGAAAAAAAATGTAAGCTAATGACGAAGATGACAAGCCATACTATTGAATATTGTTAATATTGTAAGATAGACCTTATGGTTCATTACGATCAAATTTCTTGTATATTGAGATCAAAATTCACTTGTCAAAATTCTAGTTGAATGATTCATGCAGATCATAGCCACAGAAAAATATGTTTGAACTTTTAGATATTTAAAACTTACGGTACTATATTTGAAACATACTAATCTGCTTGGCACACACCTTCTCTTTTGCATTGTCCATTCAATTGACAATGCCCAATTGAAAGTTTTCTACCCCAACGTAGGTCAAGCATGCCTTATTCAATACGTAAACCCTGTTAATTAGCATTGAATAAGGTATGTTGTATTGAATTGCATTAAATAAAGTAAAGTGTATAGTAAAATGTATTGAAACATACTTGTCCAGTGTTTTTTAAATGTTATTTGTCCTAGACTATCGCTCGTTGCAAACACTTATTTTTATTAGCTTATTATTTTTTTTTTTTGATTTTTTTTTGAATTGATATTAATCTGATTATTTAACGAGGACTCGAAATTAAACATTGTACATCAACAGTTATAATAAACTGAAATCATTACGCTTCTCACAAATAAATAATCCCAACGGTTAATTTCTATCAGTGTGTAAAATGTCAAAGATATTCTACATTTAGCGTCATGAATTAAGATTTCTTTATGCTACTAAAATTGAATGTCTTCTAATGAGCATAGATAACACCGCACCTGTAGGGCTTTTCCAACCTCCTGTGCCATCTGCACCTCTTCCGCTGAAAACCCCTGTTATTTTACGCCTTCCTTTTTTTTTGGTGCATCTTTATCCATACCCGTTTCCGTGCCGCGAGTGCATTCCGCATATCACACATGTGTGTTGGTTTTGTGTAATGAGTCCTCAGTCCTTGGAGCCGACGCCACGCAGCAACCGACGATTGTCGCCCGCAGGCTCTGTATGTTGAAGGCGCTCGCTTAAGCATTATTATTAACTCCAGCAATGATCGGAAGTGGGCAACCCGTCTTGGCAAATGATTGAACATTGCCCGCAACAAGCTTTATTTACATAAATGCGCGCACACACACACACACACACATGCGCCGCACAGCCCGGGACGGCACCGTCCTGTATCTTATCGCGCACAGTTATGTTACCACCGCGTAACACGTAAAACAATCACCGCGCCCGGGTCGGTGCTGCTGCTATCTGCTATCGAAAAGTACATCTTGTCTACGCACAGAAAACAACATCGTTCCAATGTCCCGGGCCGTCTTAATTCTCACTCTTTCACTTTGCGTTTCCCCTTCTCTCTCACATCGTTCGCCACATCCTTTAAGAGCATAAAAAAGCTGAACACGGTGGTTCCCAAGCCTACACACCGCAAGCCTACCAAAAGCGGCCGAGCAGCGTTCGAAATGTGCATATAAAAGCAGGTTATTGCGGCAGCTTGCGGCGTGTAACGACGGAAATTCCCAGCATTTTCTACTGCTACACCCGACCCGACCGACATGCGACTTCTTGGTGCTAATATATTCCAAACCAATCGCCCAACCGGGTGCTGCCCTGTAAATGCCAATCCCTTCTTCCCCATCGTGAACGTGGTGCGTGTTTTATGCGGTGTAAGTCCCACGGCGAGTCGGACAGAAGATTAGGGCGGGAAAATGTGAAAAGCTTCGTCTTTTTTCAACCACCCAGCCGCCCAACATTCCAACGTGCCTACCCAAACGACCCCGTTGAGCGATTTAAACGATTGATGTGTTTACTTGAACTTTCGAACATCCTAAAGCAACAACTGCAATCGCACGAGGAAAGGGGAGGGGGAGGGAGGGGGGGGTTGGGGTTGAGGTTTAGGTGGAAGCACTTAATCAACGGAACAGGGGTCAAAACATACACATCACGCTGGGCATATAATCGCCGGCAAAGAAAAGGTTATAAGACGAATTATATATTTTTTCTGTGATACGAAAATTAAGATGTTCAAGATTTTTTTATCCTTCATTCTAGTTACAATTGAAAGTAACTTTATTTTAATGTTAAAGAATAGCAAACGATTGGGAGTAAGCAACTCTTTAAATGAAAGTATAGAATGAATCGACTGTAACGAAGTGCCAGAGAGATAAAGTAAAGACACCGGCACCGACCCCATACACGATCAGCCATAATCCACCAAGCTCAACTTTCACATCAATTGATTTAGTGTACGACGTTTTGACGTGGTTGCGGCATCGGCAAAAGGAATAACACACTTGAGAACTTCTCTTCTTCGCTTTAACACTCCAGCACAGTGGCACGACTCGCGTGCCATCCAGGCAAAGCTTGTCCTCGTCGTCGTCGTCGTCCTTATTGTGACAGACGGCCAGCTTTTCCCCGTGTGCCAAAGTGTGCTTTCGTTGAAGGAACTGCACTTCCTTCCGCTTTGCCATCTTGTTCAACTTTACTCTATACGCCCTTTGGGCGGAGAACAGCTTCAGCCTGGGCAGGTTCAAAAGCGGATGAAAAACGGATAAGAAAATATATACCTCATATATCAAACAAGCTTTAGCGGCGAAGGAACGAACCCGGGAGGTCACCTGACACCACCCGAAGCAGCAGAAGAAGATCCAGCAATGGTAAGAGACAAGAACCGACTCACGACAGTGCAAACTATGTCCTTTGCACAGCCGTTACATTCATTTCCGTCGCATGGCCTTGTCGAGGGCAAAGGTGGAAGCGGAAAATGGCTTGTAGGTGTCCGTTGAGGGGGGCTTCACTGCAGTTCAAGATTATATGCGAGTCTCGGGTCTTTCGTTACACTAAACGAATGAGTGAGTGAGAGCGAGTGGAAATATACGAATAATACACAAAAAACGTCCAATTCGGTCAGCTGGGCACAGACACGAAAAAATAACACCAAACCTAATAGAGCGTAGAATCCGGAAGCAAGGAACAACGTTACACAGCAAATATCGGCCGCCAGACCACAGGATTTGTGGCTTTCCGTTTTTAAGAGGCATACTAGTGTCGCCTACCGGCCGGGTCGGTCAGCTGGAATTGGAGAAACACCCACCTCATTCGGTTCTTTTCGAACGGTCTCGCCTCTACACCATTTGACCCAATTTCAGTTCAGTGTGGACGGAGGACATTTGGAAATGACCTTCACGTTCTTTCCCTGGCAATGCAAACAGAACGAAGTGTATTGAGCTGCTGCACGGGTGAAATGTATGGCTGAGCACGATAATAGAATTGTAACATTTGATGGAATTGAAACGTAATCGTGCTAGGAAGAAATAGCTATTTACTAGCTTCAAAATATGACCATTTATAGACGTACTTTCTCAGACCTTAGAACCTCAAATTTACGATCGAACCTTTAACCCTGTGCCCGCGGTCTAGTGTTAAAATTTAATCAGCCCCGCATTAATACACCCTACCCCAAAAGTAGTGTGGTTAATTAATTTTACAAATGTTCTACTAATCAGCAGTCGATAAAAGCACACCCTTTGCCGATACCGGAAGCCCTCCTGCCGGGTAGGGCGGACGTACGCTGGGATAGGAATAAATTACACTTCCCTATCTGTGCTTTGTCGTACATTATTCACGTTTGAATTATTAACGAACGATGTTCATAATAAAGGAGGCTCCCAAAGGAGGTTAAATGGTGAACCGGTAAAAGCCATAATGTTCGTGAAACAGTTGCAAAGGAACATGGAGGAAAACATATTTAGACTTTACACTTGTTTGTTTATGCTATTCTTTGCTTATTAATGATGACAAAATTTGAGCAAAATGGTCTATACCTTAACATATAATGTTTCAAAACAGGACAAAATAAGTCACCACACGAGTCCGTAATCTGGGGTTTTAATTTAAGCTAAAATTATGTCTCTTTATTTACCATATGTTTACGTTGTTTTTAAAGCATTACCAGGAATCAAAACAGTTTGAAGCTTTTGAACGATTACGCGCAGTTCTGATGTGCCGCTGGTCATGCTCTGCAATCTAGAATCTCTACACAAACGACAACGACATGTTCTCAATTTTTGATGGCATGCGGTTTTAGAATTCCACATGTTTTAGTGGTGGCATCTTCAACACAGAAAATACTTTTCCTCTCTGAAATCCTTGATTTTGAAACGCAATGTTCTATTGGAGAATTTAGAATTCACATATTCGATATGTGCCATATCATATCCTAGACATATTCAAGGACCTTAACTACCCAAAGAAGAATAAGTAGTAAAATGGTATAACATGCATATGAAATTCCATCATTCCGTTCCCCGGTTTGACATAATACTAGATGTAACAAAGAGTTTCATGTCACATGGATCCAGCTTTTTTACACACAGAATGTAATGGTTAAATAAACTGTGGTTAAAAATGTGGTTTTGAAGTTTAATTTCAACTTTAAGTAAACGAAAATATCTTGTCCAGCATGGCCGTATTGCTTCGAGTGCTCCAATTAATCTTCTGGTGCAAAGGGATCCGAGATGTGTTTTTGCCGTGTGCTAAACAGAACGCCATTCAACATAATGTCCCCTCAAGGGTTTTGCTACCTTTCGTTGAGAAATTATCGCAGTATCCCGGTTTGGGCATTTTTACTTTCAAAGGAGGCATACAAATTGGAAGTGCTGGTAAAGGTAAATCAAAAGCTATCGGCTTTTTCACGCTAAAAGTTGACCTTTCCTTACCGAGAAGGAAACAGAAAAAATATCCGATACAAAAAATCTATTTTCTCGCAGGTTGGAACAACGTAGCATAATTCACCCTTGAGCAGCAATAACATTGCGAACGCTCTGTGGGAAACTGGTTCGATTAGACTGGAGGCCGATCAAAAGGCAACCCCTCCGCATCGACGGGTGTTGATGATAATGTCCCATCTGCCAACTCGATGCTACGTTTAGTACGAAACCCACCCATACGCAGCACTATTGCTGGCCGCCCTTTTCAACTTCAAGCGCCAAGAACACGAAGTCATTAGGTACCATCATCAAACGGTTTTATTAAATTAAAACAGCGCATTCAAGCGCACAAAAGTTTCTCGGATGTGCGCTTTAATGTTTTGCCGCTTGTCGGAATTTTTGCCCACGTCCCTCTGGAGGGCAGGGACAAGCCTTTGCGTGAAAAAGCTTTTGGAGGAACGCAGACCCGGCGAAAAGTTGGATCGTTTGACAGTTTTAAATGAGCGGCGCTCCAACACCGCTTAACTCTTGGCGGGTAAGCGGAACGCGTTGTTCTGCTGCTCTGTTGGAATTGTTCTGATTCGGGAAATTATGCTGTGCCGGGGAAAAGTTTTGCGAGAATGATTGTATTTAGTGTTGCTTTCAATTACTCGCGCTGGACGAGTGACATAGTGCAGTGGCTCTGCCAGGCACATCCGGACTCGTGGGACTCGGTGTGCTAAAGAGTAGCTCTGGAGCGGTTTTCTGTACAAGGGTGGAAAGCAGTTAGTAGAAAAGAATGGTCTGATGACAATTATGGGACAAACCAACGCTAGGAGGATGGAGCAATACACTAAACTTTTTATTGGATAAGTATTTTCCAAGAAAAAGGATAGCGAGTGACGTAAGGATCGTTTAGGGTTTAATTTTTCATTTTCATTATAACTCTTTCACTATGCTATATTCTCCACTGAAATGTTTCGCATCAGTTTGCTTTCTTTCGTATCTTATCCAATGTCATAAAGTCATCTTCTTGTCGCAGTATTTATTATTACTGTTGAATATTTTTAGTGCAACTTAATGTTCAAAATGCTTCAAATTCCCGCCTACATGCATATCAGAAGTAATTGTAGGGCAATATATTTGTTGAACAAGATTGAAAGAAAATTAATTTTAGTTAGTTAGTTAGTAAGGACGGCTCGGTGGTCTCATGGGTAGCGGCGTAGACCTGTTTCATACGATCAGGCCCGACGTTGCATCAAATCCCATTCGGACCGCTGCCGCTCCCCCATACGAAGAATTGACTATCCTGCTATGGGTACACAAAATCACAACCTCCCGTACGCAGGATTAACAATCTTGATGTGGATGGGTACATTCAGTCACAGATAGAGCCAAAGCACATTAGTGCTCTGATTAAACCTTGGCCGTACTGGGATGTTGTGCCACCGAAGAAGAAGTCTGTTAGTGAGTTAGTTTTATTTCATAAGTATTTGCTTCGTTTTTTGTTTAAAATAAGAATTACAACTTATCCTAGATTTCGGCTTCTTACACAATATGGTGTAAAAGACTTGTAAATGTAATATATTTATGCTAATTTTGTCATTTATGACCATTTCTCGACATTGCTCCGATGAATCTAAAAACATTCACTAACATCGATATTGTTAATAGAAATTTATCAGCAACTTCACACTCCCTAAACCGTAAATAGCAATCGTTGTAGTATTTTCAGACATAAATTTGTGTTATATGTGTTTGATGCAACAGTGCGACAGTTATGTTTACGGAAGAAAGATATACTGAATGGTAAAGAAGGACACTCAAGAGCATCACTTTGCACGATAAGAAACCGTGTGTCGTTACTTCAGTCTCTACTGTTCCATAACTCACCACACACACACACACGCACCCACCATAACCATAACCGAAACGAAAGGGCGATTTATGTTATTCCTCTTCACCGTTATGCATGCAAAAAGAGCACCCAGGCAGTTCAGCAATCTCTAACCCATCTATTTGTAGCTTTTTATGGTACTTACCACTGCCTGTGTCGGATACATATTTGCGTCATGCCAGCTCGCGAATCAGTGCATATCGGACACACATACCGCTAAGGAGAGAGCTTCCTTTTGGTGTGCGGATAAAATATTCATAAAAAAAATCCACATACACTGCCACAGAGCCAAACGAGACGAAAAGCTTTATAGATTACACAACGCCAAGACGGAAGAAATGAACGATGTGATTGTGCCCTGCTCCGTTAAAAAGACAATCTGGCCAATGTAACCGACGCGAACATATCGTTACATCGGCCCATTATCGTCAATATTATTACATCTGCCTGTGTGCAGGGTTCACTGTCAACCGAAACCAGTTTGTCCTCTCCACCGTGTGCCTTATCCGCTCCGTGTGCAAGGGAGTGAGGAGTAAGGGACTGCGTTCCTTGTCATGAGCAGCCTCTGTTTGGTACGAAATTCACGGCTGTATACCCGAGGTTTGCATTGCATTACCGCCTTTGGAGTGGCACATGGCAAGCAGGGAACATACTCTATCCTGCCTGCTCGGGGCTAGCCGGGGAGAAGCCAGGCACCGTATTGTTACGTTAATAAACGCTACGAAGGGTACAACAGGGAGGGACAGAAAGTCAAGGAGGGAGTGAACGAGGAGAATTTTGTAACAGAAATTGATTATGAACATAGCGCGTAGCCATTTATAGCCGTAAACTTGCAACTTGTTGCAGAATAGGCTTTGGTTCGGAGCTTTCAACCGTGCCAGAATAGGATGGAGCAAACAGTGTTTTTTTTTATTTAAATCAAACCCATTGTAAACTATTTGGCATTAAAATTGTTTACATCAAGCTGTTTTTGCGAAGCGTACGCCTCGTGTACACGCAGCAACGTTTTATTTGTGAGTGATCATTTTAATCGCATTATATGTACACACGCACATATAGACACACATACACACGATCATTCGTGTTCCCTACTTTTGAGCACGCCCTAACGAGCGATAAAATGTTACTTTTCCTCACCGCCCGCTCGAGCCCCGCTCGACATCCGAAGGAAGCAAATATGTGGGCATTGCGCGCCTCATAGCCGATAGGCAAGGTCTCTTTAATTGGCATCAAATGTCAGCCCGGTGGCGGGCGGTGCAGATACATTATTGTCAAATCGGGTCGAGCGTATGTGTTGCCGTAGCATAAATCATCAGTAGGCAGCAAATGTTCAAAAGGGCCATTTTTTGTTTGTGTGAGCAAGCGTCCACGTGCCCGTTGGCAAGGAGTAGCAAAAGTACGATTGCTTCTTGAGAGCTTATCACACGACACCGTTACAGTGACCATGGGCGAAGGCGAGCATAATCTTATGGTAGCATTTATGTGCGTGTCCTCTTATTTTTGGAGCCCATCAAAAGCGGAGCAAACCGGTACAAACGGCGCAATGGTAGTCGTTAGACGCTTCCATGCATCTTCGTAGCCATGTCCGCTGCTTCAGCATAGCATAAACCACGAGAGCCTGAGACATCGGATCATTTCCTCGAGCGGATGTGTGCTTCTAACCACATGACACGACATGAAACGAGCGTCTCGGTATGCTGAACTAACAACAGTACACGTTACACGGCCTTGCAAACAAACGAGACTTTAACCGCACGGCACACGGCAAACATCTTGCGACGTGTCTTGAGTACAACTCGCCTCTTCATTCTGTCTTTCCACGCCCCCGACCCATCCGAATGGTACCTCATCCGAGAAGTTTGCCTCCCTACCTTCATTTCGCACCCCAGAACAGTTCACGGTCAGGGCTTGCCGACTTTTGAAAGCAAATACACCAGCGAAAAGTGTATCCACTTGAGCTGCATGCTTTCGGTGCGCAAAAATACAGCAGCTTTTCACAAGCAGGAAATTTGTTTTCCTCTTGAAACATTCACCTCAACCCTTAAATCTCCTGCTCTTACTTTTCCCTTTCGGTCTGCATCAACCCACCGCAGCAAATTTGCTTCACCCAGCAAACATCACATAATTATTCAACCAAGTCACAGCCGCAGAACGCTCCCGCACCGACTCCCCTTGTCCTGAGCGGAGTTGCGGAGCTAATGTATAACCCGGACAGTGCGCTTCCGGGTAGTTTTGTCCGGGATTGACGCTTGCACGCGTTGCGGGTGAAATTTGATTGCAGGGCAAACCGCAAACCGAGGGGATCCCGCCCGTGTCCTTAAATGAACCATCGTTGTCGTCCTAACCGTCCCTTCAGCTTGAGCTTATCCGTTTCAAAGCTCTTGATAGGCGTGTGGGCGGAAAAGGTCGGAGATTTAGTTTGCTTTTTGATTTGCTTCTTCCGCGATGGTTATGGTTAGCTCACATTCAAAGCAGAAACTAATTTGCGTCGAGGAAAAGGTACAGGGAATAAAAAGTAGCCCCATTGGTAGTTGGTTGGCGTCGAGTTCAAGCTGCTTTTTATACATTCCAGCACACGAAGGAACATAATAATAGCAATGCCCCACCCATCCTGGGTTAAGGATTTGACCCTTTTGCGTCACTAATTTTACGCTTGGGACGACTCGAGGGAACAACTCATTATTGTTTGTAGATGGATTTCTATTTCCTGCTTCGAGTGGGGAGTGGAGGAGTTTGCTTCCGATAACCGTTCAAGGAGAAACAGGGCCCTGTTTGTGCACGGAGCGCAGTTTTATCTAGGATCTGCTTCGGAACGCATATTCTTATTATACGTTGTTCCGGAAGGAAGTAGAAATGTCAAGTTATTTTAAATATTTGTTCACGTATTGCTCCTGATATTGAATAATTAATTTGATTCAACCAGCTGTACTGATTGATAGATTTCGGTCATATTTATGCTCAAAAACTTTTCAAAAATAATTACAGAATCTTTTACAGTTCATTGTGCATAAATTTCAGCATTCTATACATTTTAGTTGAAAAGTAGCTGAACATATTCTATAACTCAGGCGTACGTAAACAGACGTAAGATAGATTAAAGTTTTACAGTGTGTTTGGAAAAAAACGCTACTAAATTCTACAAGGGAGCTACCTAGACAGGTGTACATTTCATGGAGATTCAAACATAAAGGGTTTCTGATATCAACGACTTATTGTATTACAAAACCAACCATCTTTTTCGTTTTATTCATGAGGTATCAAGATCGCTTGCGGATTGTTTAACATGGATGATTTAGACGAAGAAAGACAACCCTCTTGTTTACAGATGTTTTCTTATTGTTCATCTCAAACAAAGCGAGCTTCGGTTCTTACCTAGTATATCCTCGTCGTCCAAAAACCAGTTGAGAGTTTAAAGCGTATAAAATATAGGAATATAAATCTGAAAGCATCGTCAATTTATAACAAGAATAACATCCCTGTGTAACAATTACTTAACAAGGCCATATTTTCTTACAGCTTCACTCTCCATATAGGTATGATCTGAGCCACGTAATGAACGGAGAATACACACCTAGTTTCCATGTTTTTATTAACAACGAATGATTTTCGTGTGTTGAATAAAAGCATTTAAATTTGTCTAGTGGAGACTTCTCTCAACATTATTTTAAACTATCATCTTCAATACAATTGTTGCAACAAAGCAACCTATTCCAACGAAATAATTTATAAAATTTTACAAACTGCCTTGGGTCAATCGAGCGATTGATAAAAAAATCTTATTTTGTTAACAAAGATATGTTTAATGCTTCATTTTAAGATGTTTTTAATTGACGCTTTAGATTGACATGCAATAATCTCCCCTACTATAGATGATCGAAAAGGATATTAGGAATCTGAACCTGAAGTAGGAAATTAAGCAATATAATCCTACAAATGATATGATAAAGCGAAACCATTCGTTTTCTTTTATTGGAAAATCAATCGCCTTTCCTTCTATTTTCTTACTTCTTTAAAACATTCCTATCAATGTTTCCAATCCGATGAAGCGTTCAGTAAAAACTACGAAAAGAGCATAATTAAACAAAAACCCCTATACGCTTGGTGCTTTCCACTGACCATCATATTTTCTAATTTATTTGTGGACCCGCACGCTTCAAAGTTCCGCACAGCACATGAAAATTGTCTTCAAAAATCTGCCGAAGCGTAATGCTTCTCGTTAGCCAAGCATAACAAAGAGCTCCACAGTGCCACCCTCCTCGTACCAATTTTAACTCCACGAAGGAGCAACTCATCCCCCAGTTTTTACGTTCTGTCTCAATGCTTCCGTTTAATTTTGCTCACATACAATCGCCACCGTGGACGCTTGCTGCTTAAAGATTTCATCAACTTCTTTTCACGGATAATAAAACGAGGGCAAAAGCAAAACAGAATAATACCGGAACCGTAGCCGAACATGACCCGGCCCTTACAGTTCGGCGTCCGACCAGCATGGCAGGAAGTCGAATCGATAATCTATTTTTAGCATCACCTCGGCATTGCATCATCTTGCTTCCTGTCCTGCAGCAGAAGCGGCAGCAGGTGCCGGTCGCCTCAGTCTGCACGACGGAGTTCAGCGGTGGTGACGCCTGGTGTTTCTTCCGCAGAGACACTCGCCGGTGGTGTGTTCCGTTCGGTGGAGATCTGCCCTAGTACTCATACACACACACACACACAACACGCTTTCCTTGTCGCACACTTTGATGTTTTCGGGGATTGTGTCCTTTCCTTTACGCTTCTACGAACCGGGTGCGCTTTACCTTTGAACTGTCAATCGCTTCCGCTAATCTGGCAGACAGACCGTCATCGAAGCAAACAAACGCCCTCCGAGATTCGGTTACCGAAATTACTCCCTACAAAAGCTGTGTCTGAATGTCCCTGTTATGTGCGACCCCACACCATTACCTGGCGAAGGCGTTACCGGCACTGATTTGCCGGCAAAACCGACCATCATCGTAGTTGGTAAATTATTGGTTCGCTACTCTAAGCCCTCCCGAACCACTTCATCTCATTTCCTGCAGGTTGGATGTTACCGGCCCTGGAAAATAAACAATGTTAGTGTGCCGCCACCGCTCCTGGCCTTTCTCACGCGCATCCTTAGGCATTTGGCACGCGACGAGTCGGGCGGTACAGTAACCCTGACCATGGTTACCACTGGGAAGGAGAATATAATGGCTCATTGCACATAACCACACTTGCTCGCTGTGACAACGCACGGGTCGCAAGGCTCATCCTCAGGATGGCAGGTTGCGGAAGGGTAAATAAAAACAAAACCAAGGATAATTGGTACTAACAACTACACGGTAGCGTTCGTTGCGAAAAGCTCCTCTGCTAGGAAACCATGTGGCTATACTCAGAAACATGAGGTAATTGAAAATTATGTACCATTTTTACAGAGGGATTCTTTTTACGAGGTTAGGAGGAAATGCGATATTACGAGGATAGCTCTATCGTGCTGCTTGAAATCATAAAAATATACACTAATCAGTTGTGACGATACACTTACTAAAACATTTACACGAAGTAAACGTTGGTCTAAGAGTCTGTCTTTCAGTAACGTGGTTAAAGACGTAAAGAAAGTAAAAATAAGAAATACTTGGGAGCGACGCAGAAACCCCTATCTTTCTTTCCAACACACATTTCATAAGGAAAAGACGAAAAATAAATTCTATTTGATAGTTTAAAACAAATTTAAACGATTTATGTCGAGCATTTCTGCTAACGAATCGTATTGATGACGGTACGCTTCGAAAAGCAATCTTTGTGAATGTGAAATCTATCGTTCAAGGCGAGTTGGGTTTGTAACGGTTAAAATCGATTCAAACCTAGGTGCTATCCTCTGCTGCTTGGTTTCTGTTTTATCATTCAACATCAGATGCCGGTTCAACAAGCGGTCCTCAATGACGTTGATTGCATTCTAAAAAGATGTTAATCCGTTAGCACCTGGTGTACCAGCGGATGGGTCAGAATTTCCCTCCGATCGGATGATTGAATCTCAGGCTCTTCCTTCCACGATACATTTGAACCAGCGACTAACGTTCTATTTAGTTCCTCAAAATGGATCACCAGTTCAACATCGCTCCATAAAGAAAGAATTTTTTTGACTGGCATGTATACTATGTTTGAAATGATGTTTTTACTTTACAAATATCAGGATACCTTGCGTCTCATAATTGTAATGTTTCTCATTACAAATTTTTTGAATTCCAGACCTCTTTTATATTCTAGAGGCGAAATTGTTTATTGTTTGTTCTATCACCAGTTTAGCACAGTGTTATTGTTAGAATAATAAAAATATCGATATTTACATCATTAAAATAATACTTTTTTCATTTAGATTTGAGTGTATTTTATATAAATCAATAACCATGCAATGCGACCTTGTCGTTGGTACGCATTGAAAAAAAAACATTTTTAAAGTTTCGCTTAGCAGTATAGATGAATATTGAACAAGAAATATCTAGAAAATAAACAAATGATTCAAGAGATTTAAACATCATTATGATTCATATCTTAGAGAAATTGTAAATCGGCAGGGTGTGCCGTATTGTAATGCGTCCACCAAAAGGGTGTTTTAGAATGTTGGTCATCTCTATAACGCTTCAATAGCATATCAATATCAGTTTATGAATAACCGATTCCAAAGTGATTAAAAGCAAAGTATTATTACAAATGTAACAATACCCTTTCGTGTGTTAAAAGTGCAAGAGCGAGGATCTCTATCGTCCTTTTTCTATCATGACGGGGATACAATACGTTCGTTGTAGTTAAACGTTATATTTATAATCGGTAGAATAAAATTGCATTCGCTACAATATAATTGCTATAAGCTCTCAAAAAGGCCCTTAAATCTTTTATTTGAAATTTTGAGTGTTAATTTCGTTCAGATACAACGCAACTCTGAGCAGAGCTTTGGAAATATCGGAAGGGATCACAGCTGTCAAGCAAACGTCATACAATTGCAAAGATTGGAAAAGGGCAGAAATAAAATAGCAATAATTTTATTAAAATCCACCCTCAAAAGATACTGCATAAATAAAGTCTTGAAATACAGGGAAAACTACCCTGATACAAGGTAGATAAAAAAAAGTTAAAAAATATTTTGAAAAAATTCAGCCAAATTTGTAAAAGTTTGTTGACAAGTTGCCATTTTTTGCATTGAAGCAACACCATTATTATAGAGGTAAATTCAACATCTAATCTTAATAACAAAATCAATTCCACTCCCACGGTCTTACCACACAGATACTACTTAATGCAAAGGCATCGGTGCATTTGCGAAACAAACTGCATCAAGCTACGGGTAGGGTGCACACGAGTTGTACCGTGCGTGCAGATACGCATCTACTAAATCCCTCAGCAACGAGTCGGGGACATTCACCGGCAGGAGAAATGGAATCGCACGCTGCATATCTACCAATATCAATCATTACCACGTTGATGATAGTCAACTAAATGCCACAGATAAATCAGTCCCGATTCGGTGCGGCACGAAACAGCACGGAGTAACAGATTTCTATCATCATATTAGCTGTGGGGATCGTGATCTTCATGGGTCACGTACAATTCGCGTGTTCGCAGTGCCCTTTCTCGTGCCCGGCCCTTGCCATGCTATCAATTACGTGTTCCACCACGCGCTTCATGTTGCAATGGATCAAGATAACCCCAACGGCCCACGAAAGGTGGTTTCGCATCGGATGACTGACCGACGCGACGTTCGGTGTGTAGAAAGTGTCGCCTGAAATCGTTCATGCGAGAGGTTTTGTTTGCGGTTCACTAAACGTCACACGCGAATTGCGCGCTCAGCTACGCAGTTACGCGAGCGTCGATTGAGTTAGCAAAGTGTTTCCACAACTGTTCCCATTTTATTGACACAAATAAATACTATCCAACCCGGTAACGGTAAAATGTGAATGAAAATAAATACACATACACGCCAAATGTTGGCGCGAAAATGAAAGCATTTCTATCCACTTTATAACAAACAACGCAAACCCCTCCTAGTACGATCTGTGCATCTATGCTGAACGAATTGCATAGCAAGTTCGAAGTGCATTGAACCAAGCAAATATTTTTCACCCTTTTACGGACACGGACGACGTTGAAAGTGGACTGTGATACCCGAAAACATTTCGATTTAATTAAACTTTATTCAATTGGAAAAGCGCTTTCCATCAGTGTCCCCGCTGTTTCTCAATTGATTTTATTGCTCGCCATCCGTTTTTTCCACGAAATTTTAAAACTGAATTTTGAAACTTAAAACTGAAACTGCACATAGTGGAAAAATGTTCGCTACACACGGTATGAAATCGTCGCGTTGTGTTCAAAAACAACACATCCTACATTCGTTCGTTATCTGTGCCACGCTTAACGCGGAGCAGGTCATCGCAGCCACGGTTATCAGGCATTACCGGAGTTCAATAAAGGGCATCAGAAGCTGATGCGACTGAGCACGAACCGAGCTGCAGGGCTGTGTGCAACCCGGATATACTAATCTCAGAACGATGCCATCGTACGTTAGCTACCATGAGACGTTGTCCGTGCCTGTGGACTAGGTGACCCCAAAAACGGAAAACACTGAACGTGTAATGCAGGAGGGAAAAATAAAATAAAACTATTTACAGTCTTATCCTTTCGTGTGACGTTCGCAGCGCATGCACGTAAGACGTAAAGTGAGGGATGCCTTTTCAAATTAAATGTTCCAATCGGGATTGGAGCTGGACAGGAAAGTGCACTAGAAATCAAATCTTTGCCACGTTCGAATGGCAATAGCACTCGATCGAATTTCTTCCGCATTAGGAACGGCACTAACTCCCTGGATCTGCAGAAACGCACAAATTGCGCTGGAAAACTGAACCCACCCAAGCACCATGCCCCAGATATCAATTACTGAGAATACTTTCATCACCTTCACGCGCCTTGCGTGTAACTAATATCATAACTCAATTTAGCTACAGATACATACAAGAAGCGAAGGGAAAGATAGTTTACCAATAAAAATGATCCGATCGGCCAAACCATGCAAAGTCCGGCACGACGACAACTCGTCTACCCCGGTGCAGCGCACAAACATACTGGGCAAGTAATTAATATCATAGCTCCCGTGAGAACCGGGCTCGATTAATGGATACCCATCCGTTCGTTCGTTCGTTCGTTCGTTCGTTAGTTTGTTCCTTCGTTCCTCACTTTCCATTGCCCCGATCGAACGGGGTGAGGCGGTGAAGACGAACAGACTCATCAGCGCCCGTCTACTCCAAAGGGAGTCTGCCCGAGGAGGGAAGGCCAATGCCACCGATCTAAGTGAGACAAATAGGCCCATCAATTACGCGCGAAGGTTGCACGAGCAGAGGGGTATCTCTGGTCTGGTGGATGCTCCTACTGCTGCCGCACCAAATTGGTTGGCGTCGTTCCGACTATCCAACATTCCGCGCCAAGGCTTTTCGCCAACTATCCCCGTGATGCGCTCGGTTCATTAGTATCATCGACTCGACACAGAAACTCTCGTGTTTCAGTTCAGTCCGCAACTTGAAAGTTTCATAATTGAAGTGCGCATCTCGCATCAAACATAACACGCAGAACGATCGAGAACAATGTAGTCCAGTGTCGTTCATCTACCAATCGGTTGCTGTATCTTCTTCGCTAATGCCATTTCCTTGCTCTAAATGTTGTGCTCCATTCCGGGAAGCAGGAGCGTCCGTTTCCAATGCACAAAATGTAGTACCCCTTCCAATGTCCGGCTCCATCCCTTGAGGAAGCAGCTGTGTAAATCAATCTAAAGATCGGGTAATCGATGGACTACTAACGCTTTGAAGCAACGGCTTCACAGCATCTGGCCCACTACCCGATGGAATAATTTATTCAAAGATAAATTAAACATTATGCCAATTACGCATCATCAAAGGGGAAGTATGCAAAGTGAGCAAATGAGCGCCAGGCCGTTGAAATTGGGCATTAAAATGCAATTCCAAATAAACTTTTCCGCTAACCAATCTGCCGCGCAACACGTTTTCACTCATTTCACGTTGTCCATAAGAGGAGTTCCTCCCTTCCCTTTGCAAAGGTGTACAATTTAATGAAAATAAATCTGCTTCCTGCACGCCACGGATCCATTTGCTGCGATATGACAACCCGCCCCAAATGGAGCATCGCTCACATGTGCTATCAATTCCCGGTTCACCTTCAATTTGGCCGCCTCGGGCAACAGCCGGGAAAGGCAGAATTGTGCAATATGGAATGGAAAAGTGTATTCCCCCAACGCGGGCGCGTGAGCACATGAAGGCACTAAAGATAATTGACCGCCGAGAGTGTCACGCCCGACCTACCAGTTCCACACACTTCGCTGTCCCACCGCTCGCGGGCAGAGAAATAGACATCGACGAGTAACGTCGTTTGCTCTGTCCCAACAGACCGGCAGCAAACGTCGCATTTCAATTCCAGCCGAGCACGCTGGACAGCAACAAGATACCATCCGGCACCATTCCAGCATTCGCACGGTTCGTGTAGGTTTGTCGTTTTCTTTAAATTGCAAACCCGCCACCCCATCCGTCCCGAACCAATTTAATTGAACGATAAGGAATGTGCGCTCTTCCACTCTGTATTACGAGCAAAGAGATCATTCCATCATCTTCAGCGCAGTTGCCACTTACAGAGCGGGAGCTGGGAAATGTTGAAAGAACATCTTAAGGAGAGCTAGCATGTCTCTTAAAAAAACGCGATACGGGAGCACTTATTATGCATTCAGATCTCTCACATTTCGCCCATCCTAACTAGGTACAGCTAAGATACCGAGATGGCAAAAGGGAAACCAAGAGCGAACCTAGCAATTTACCAAACACGGCTGGAGTGATCTTTAACGTGGTTGTCTATTTTTAACACGCATCGTTCGCAGCTGGAATTCTACTGTACCGTACATCTCTAGGCCACAGCCTATACTCTAGGCAAAGTTGCGTGTGTGCCTGTGTGTGTTTGGCCCTTTTCGCACAGTTGATTTCAATATTTTTAGACACAAACAGATCAAGATACGATACAGCAGTCGTTCATTGTGGACTCTTCCTAACGGTGTTAATGGTTTCTGGGAAAACATTATCTACCAACGCTTCAGTTATTATAAAACTTTTATTGATTTGCAGTTTTACAAGCGTTCAACGTATGTTGGAATTAGTAAAAAGGACTCGTGCCAATTGATTTGCCAATGAACTTTTCTTATCTCGCGACTAGCTCCAAGACTATGGCCGAAGCGCTTGAAGTCATATTTATCGCGTTAAGGTTTATATTATTTATCTATATTAATAAAATATACATACAACTTTTTTATTTAAATCATATCATGTTTGTAAAACTATAACCTCCATGGATTCTGAAACTAGTTAAAGATAGTTTAATAAAGTTCGAATTGTCAAATGCAAGCTTAACAAAGTTCGAAAATATATAGATTTGATACAGTAACTCATCCGGCATTGACGGCCACGGACTTAATCAACCTAACAGAAATGTAGATGCAACACATATGAAAAAGATATTTTCTGTAACTTCAAAAGGAGCAGCATTAAAAAATTACGAACAGAACAAATACTAAATAATACATTAATACGATATTCTATGTTTCATTCTCGAGATGCGCTCGTTGGTCTCATGGGTAGCGTCGTAGGCCTGTTCCAAACGAGCAGGTCCGACATTGCATCGAACCCCATTCGGACCGCTGCCACTTCCCATACACAGGATTAACAATCTTTATGTGAATGGGTACACTAAGTCACATTAAGAGCCAAAGCACATTAGTGCTCTGGTTAGGCCTTGACCCTGCTGGGTCGTTGTGTCACCCACGTTGGATGATTTCGACGAAATCATCTATATATCATAGTTAACTTCTTCTGCACACATTTTCCATGTTATTTTTTCCATAAACAGAAATAAATGTTTTATATTTTCAAACGGAGGAAGACAAAAAAACACACTATCACTGCGCTTCGTTCTCCCCTCTTTATCTGCTTAATCCAGTACGAAACCATCCACAGGAAAAACGATCTAAGCGTGGTGCAAGCTGCAACTAAACGTAGAACCAATCAAACAAGATTACATCCATTTACTATTGAACTCCCTTTTCTCGAGCAGTACACGAACTGACAGCGCATCATACCACTAGAGAGTGCAAACTTTCCGCCACATACTCGGATCAACAAGTTAGACTGCTACAAAACGACTCCTTCCCACCAGTAGCACTCTATCAAACATGTGAAATTCATCACTCCCTCCGAGAACCGTCTCGATGGCACAAGCAAAAGTATACGTTCCGTTTTTTGAAACCATCCCCGAGGGGTAGCTTTGGTAATGCTTCTTGATCGTTGCTTCTTCAACTACCAGCGGCATTTGCCAATTCATAGTTTGACGAGAACAGCATGCATCCACGCTGTTATTGCTTCCTTTCCGTGCCTTGGGTATGTGTGGCTGTGCTTTTTTCGATAAAAGCACCATCCGGGGAAATGAGTTTTCTCGCATCAAAAGGTCAGGATAGGGGACGGGAAAAACTCTCTTTTAAAAAAAATCCAAACCGCAAAGCGCGAAACGCGCATCCACGGCTTGCCGGACAATTTATCGCTATTAATCATCGATCAGGAGCAAAAGGTTACGTCTCATCCGACAGCCAGCTGACACCACATATACCCTGCCGCCCCTCCACCCCTCTCCCCCCGTTCGGGATGGAGGGTGGTTTTTGTTTTTCTCCACCCTTCTCTCCTTTCAAGTTTTTCTATCCTCGTTCGGTCTGTTTTTAGTGCGCGTGTACTGCCGGTAGCAAACACCAATGGGTACGATGTGAGCGGCGAGAGGATTACAGAGCCCACCTTTTGACCTTTCTTCACACGCAGTTTGTTGGCACAGCAAGTAGTGCACTTGTCGCTTGCGAGGAACAGTGTGGAGAAGTAAAGCTAAAAAAAAACAACAACAAGCAGTTCAATTATTTCCGTCCATCGATCATGTTAGCTGGTTCAGTTAGATTGAGTGAGCTTCAATCAAGGAAAAAAAAGACGTCCATCGACTAAAACAACAAATCCCATTAATTGAACCAGTCATTTCAAATCCTACGATAGCATCAGCAAGAGCGAATCATTTTTTTTTTGTCCATTATTTAAATTGATCTGTGCATACAGAACTCCATCAGCAATTGTGGTGAAATATATTTAAGAACGACAAACGTGTTTGGAGCGCAAAATGTCGTCAGAACTGATGACTGAAGATGACTGAGCAAAACAAAAAAAGAAACGTACACCAATATTTATTAAACTAACACAGTTTTTGCTTCTTTTCCAAACAGTGCGATGACGCAAGGAGCGAATGAAAGCCGGTGCGCGACACTCTTGGGACCTTCTGCTGTTTAAAACACACACGTACACTCCAACAGTTTGTGCGAGAAAAGCAATATTGCTTGCAAACGTGTCGGTACTTCAACTATTCTAAATGACCAAATACCTGTCCCTGGTCACTGACACACAATCATCCTAGCCTTTCCTGCTCTTTGCGTAGCTATTCTTCTCTAGCCCTCCTCAAGCATGGCCGGCTAGTGATGTTCTTGATCGTGCAAAGTATGCATCTACGTGTAGCGTTTCGGTGTCCTTGCAAATGGACGTTCCGTTCCCCGCATCCAGCTAGTGAGCAACAGCAACGCCAAGATGACAAGAGCGCACCTTCTTCGGGATTTTGGTCCGTGTTTAACGAGATTATCGGGAATTATTTCCCGCACGTGCAGCTATGAGATAGAGATGGTCGTGCAAGCAACGTGTCCCCTGCGGTGTCCGTCCCACCCTCTGGGTGTGCCTCGAATGTGTACAATAGAAGCAATCGAATGAGCGGAAAGTGTGCTGATGCTGCTGTCCTGCTGACCAGACAAAGGAGAAATCGAGCAAAACGATCGGAAAAGAATGGAACAAATTTAACTTCCAGCTCCAATGTCGCCAGCAGCAGCAGCAGCAGCAGCAGCAGAAAGTGATGCTGGGAACTAGGAAAGAATGGTCCCTGCAGAAAGTGAATCACTCAAGCACCCTCCGTGTTGTCTCCGGTCCAGGATTACTTCACGTTTGATCTTGAATACTGCTATCCTCCCGGTGCGAACATGAATCATGATGCTGAGCCATTTGATTTTCCCTGCTAGCGAGTGCGGAAATATGACAAACAAAAGTGCGGGAAGCGGGAAGTAATGATAGTTGTGGCAAAGGATAGGGAAAGCAGATTGCTTCGCGGATTCGCGAGGGTTACTAGTGCTTTTGTCACTGTAGCAGCGGAGGAAATTGCTTTCAGTTATTGGACAGTTACTGGCAAAAGGTTGCGGTTGCGTTCATTGATTGTTGTTTTTTCTACTTTTATTATTTTTTTAAATTTTGCTTTTTTTAAATTTTTTTATGATAACAAGAACTTGCAAATAAAAGTATTTTATTAGTCAAGAAAAGTCCAATTTATACTTAAGAACGGCCAGTTGTTGTATGCATTGTTGTATTTGAGACCATTATATCTGTTTTGTATTAAGGAATAAATGGCTGCTACTACCGAATAAAAAAAATCTGTTTTTTATTACAGTGGAACCAGTCTGTGAGGGAATTCTCGTTATGGAAGATTTTTTAAAGGGACTGGTAGTAGGAAACAAATAAATTGTTCGTCGAAGCAAAAGTCAAGCGTTGTGTTGTGTGCTGACAATTGTCCATAAATTGCCATTATCAATTAGAATTATGTTTGGTGCGCTAAGACATGCTAATTTGCTAAGCCTGTTTAACACATGAATGATTCTTCTCTTACCGAAGTGTCAAGATGCGAAAGAGCGCATCATCTACACCAAGCGAATAAGTATCGAAACCGTTTTATTTATAATCAACCGAAGTCCCTTGGGTTCTTTCTTATCTTGGTTTTACTGTATTTTAAAAAGGTCGATCTAGTGACTCATGAAGGTTAATTAAGTTTTAAAAATATGGTCAGCAAAACACTTTTTCAAGACACGACAGTAGAAAGAAACTGATAAAATATAAGCAATTGACAGGAAGACAAATTGAAACTTTTCATGAGTTGGAACATACGCTCCACTGTATGGAGAAAACATACGCTCCACTGTATAACTTTAAAGAAGCAGCTTTGAGAACCATTTATGAACCTAAAACTACAACAAACTTGAAAAGAACTTCAAGCGCTGATAGCATGTTTTTAGTAAAGGCAATCAAATATTAATGACGTTGTTTTACAAAAAACTTCTATAAAGAACGATTTGTACAGGTTTGAACGATTTAGTAAATCGTGTTTATTACCAAACTGAATGAAACTCGAGCATAAAACAATAGTGTATAAAGCCCTGATAGATCCGAAGTTGTCCGTTAACACCATGGCTAAAATAAATATGGCTAAAGAAGTCCCAAAGTGACAGTTGGTTGAATGCTTAACGATTTAAAAGAAATTCCAAGTGTCGAAATAAACCAGGTGAACTCAGAAAAAATAGAACCAGAGACCGTTCACCGGTCACCAAGGTACTAGGGTCTATTTAAGCGAACCTCAGTCTTTTGATTCCAAATTCGACATAATAATGTGATGAGAACTTTGAAACGGAATTATTTTTATATAATGCATTAAATGCTCTATCACATTCTGTCTAACCACAAGGGTTGTACTTTTCTTAATAAATGAACAAAAGTGAAAGTAGTTCCCGACCAAAGTAAGTTGGTGTTGATGTGAACAAATTCGCAAAGATCACCCAAAGATATACTATACTACACATGTTCCTAGAAGTAACCCTATACTTACATCAAAGAATGCTTACAAAAGCATGTAAAACGTTTATTCATCCACTTCAGGCTAAATTTCGTAGGTGTTTTACCTACGAACTTAATAAATCTTCGATCCAAATTGTTTGCCAGCAACGGTGAAAGTGATTCTAGATTGGTATGTTATAAACTAAAGGATCCTTTAAATTGACCAAACATTTGATCAACTTCATATTGAAATGTGTTTATCTATTTCTTAGAAACGACCCTAAAAAAGTGACCATCAGATTGTGCGCTTGGAAATTATAACCTAAATCATGTTTTATTATTTTCAATTGATTTGTTTATCAAACCGATAATCTACTTTTTATTTGAAATTTATTTGAAACATTAGAAGTGGAGATGAACCGTAAACTTGCCGTTCAAGTTACTACATTTTCATGAAAAATCAACAGCATCATATCTACTGTGCATGGAATTATTTCCCAAAATTAACAACCAAAATGCAAATGCATTAAAACATTTCCTTGCTCGCAGGTGACGAAAGATAAAACCTGCTCACGCGCCCCTAAAATCTGTTCCAGAACATAAACTCACCTGTAAGCACTGGCAGAATGACTTTTCGCTCGTCGCTAGGATCGGAGATGGGTGCGATTAGCACTCCATTCGCTAAAATTTGTAGCGTCCTGCACTGACGCACGCGATGATGCTCGTTCGAATATTATCACTTCCTAAACTCACCGAGGGCCAGTTAGGTAAGACACATCATCGAACGAAACGAGCAAGGACAGGAAAAGCAGATAAAAAACACTCTCTCACACAAACAGGATTCAAATAGAACAATAAACACACCCTTAGGATCGATACCTCCAGCATTCACACACTCACTTGCTATGCTCTCGCTTTCAGGCCAAGCCCTTAGATAAGCGTTGAAATCAATATATGTATGCGCCACACGATTGCACTCACCACGCGATATTCTTGCAACGATTTGCTTGCCCTGCTATTTGCACCACTATTTGCAATATATCGGCATCGATAACCGCACGGTGGAGGCGCACAGACGGACACACTATTGCTTCCTCCTTTTATGCTAAACCATTCAACATACTTCAACCCGCACTTTGCAAGCCGGCTGTTTTCGCACACTTTAATGGTTGTTTTATTTCCTTCCTTTCTCCTCGACCAAAAGCGAAGGAAAGCACTGCCTCACGATCCGATATTTAGCACTGGCCTACTTTGGTACTCGCTGCATCGTATTGATTTCTGAAAAGGAAAAAAATGCGGAAAACGAACATTAGTAAATAATTCGTCATGAGTGCGTTAGGCCCATTCCGGGTACAGTGTCTCATTGTTTTCTTGCCGGATTATTTTTTTTTTTTGGAAAAATACATTACTTTTTCTTGTTGTGTGGCAAAAAATGTCAAAACATTTGCATGCAAAAAATATTACCAAACTATCTTAACGTCGAACCAGTCGAACCAATATAAGTACCACGCAATAGCACGTTTCACTTGTTGAAACCATCATAGTTATATTTTATTGCTTAAAATTGTTGCTACTGTTAGATTGATACACGTTACGACAGGCTTTAAAGAAAATAACTTTGAATTGCTTTGTATTTCAAGTTGTGTTGTGTCATGAAACGTCAGTTTAAAAAAAATCGCGTATAGCGAAATCGCGTATAGCGAAATCGCGTATAGCGAAATCGCGTATATCGAGTATGGCGTATATCGGGGAATACCAGTATTTGTTTCGAGGTTTCGTTGGTTCTCTCGTATTTGGGTTTCATTCTTCATTTTGCACACAGAACATTCATCATTTCGTCATTGTTTTAAGCATAAAGTATTTTCAATCACTCGAAAAGAACAGGGTGATACGAAACTGATTAAGCCAACTTTGAACTCTTTTTGCTGCATCGGAAGCATTTTAAATTATTCACCACAATCAATAACGGACACGTCACCGGACGGCAAGGACACACCAAACGCAACAAGCAGACAGCTGGACGGAAATGAAACGATAACAATATGCACTGCCGGGTGCAATCTCAACCGATACACTGACCCGTTTTCTATAATGAAACAGGGAGGGGCCGGTTAAATCATTGTAATGTTTTCCAATGCTTGATGTAATGTTGAGTGTGTTTTTTTTCTCGTTTTAATAATTAATAATCTTTTGTTTGAGCATGGTGACTGTACTGTGGGAAATTGCAATTTACAGTACTATCGCACTAGTTGAGTTGTTTGTAGACGAATATTCAAAAAGCTGACGAGAGTGGCAGTCGATATTGTACTTCCCATCCTGTTACCTCACATACTATATTGTTGCCCGTAACACGATTGACCTACAGGGGCTGAATATCTCACCCTCCGTTCAGGCCGCTCTGGTTTCGCGATGCAGGAGTGTAATGTGTTAGTGCATATATCAAAGCAAGCTAGCATATGTTTGTAGAAACGACTTGTCCTATCAATCAAGGGAATGTTTCGTTATAAACCGGGGGGTACGTTACTTGGTTATCCGACTATTTACCTGTAGCCTTTAGATAGTAAAAACTGTACAGTGATCCTTAAGCTGCATTTAAACCTTTTTCAACTGTAAGTGAACATTTAACGTTCTGCTGAAATGCTTTGAACTTGATCGAACTTTCAGTTCCCTATTCCCGATGCTTAGCAAAAGTTTAAGTTTAAGTTTATTTTTTTACATCTATACAAATGAAGGTTGTTTAGTTATTTTTGGTCGGTTGCAATGAGTTGGTGGCAAAGACAACGGTAGTGATTTTTGTTCCTTTAGTGAATATTTTTAATGTTGTTGTTGTTTTTTTTAATTCAAAAGCGGTAAGGAAGGCCTTTTATCGAACCGTTTTTGCATAGTGTGCCTCTCATCTTTACCCTTAACTTTGCGCTTTCATTCGTTAATAAACTTCTAATCTTTTACGCTGATAATTCATGTTAGTAACCTCATTTTTTTAATTTCACCAGTGGCTTATGCTACTGAAAACCGTGATACGTTTTAACTAGTACCAGGTCAAAATATTCCATATCGCAAAAAAAGATCCCAGCAAATCGAAGTGTCCGACTTTGAATGCCTTTTTCATTTCCCACCTAATTAATTTAGTAAAAAGTGATTTATATTTTTATAAATATAGAAGAAGAAGCTCACATTTTTAATATCGTTTTATAATTCGAAAAAAGTAGTCGAAGCGTCGCAAAGTATCAAGAACGTCCGAGATCCAACGGTCCGATTTTGAGTACCCAGCGCTACAGTTCACGAATCTCATCTTTGACCCTCATTCACATCAAGTGTTGCCATATAGTGTTGTAGGTACCAAAAGTCTGTTGGTAGTGTTGTTGTAGGTACCAAAAGTCAGAGGAAGTCTGAGTGCTCTTCAATGAGTCTTGTGCTAGAGACATGATCGATATTATGCCAAAAAACAATAAACAACATGAATATTGTTTCATGGGATGTACAGCCTGAATTAGAAATGCCTTAAAATTAACGGGACTAGCTGCCGATAAATTAATAAAAAATTAAATTTAAATATATAATAAAAACGTAAACGAAATCTTTCAAAGTAAACCACAAAATTTAAATAAATTGTGACGAGATCGTAAAGAAAATTTAAAGCGAATCAGTAAATAAACAATCATTCGCGGGAAACCTAATAATTTCAGTACATGTACATTCTTATCACACAAACATGTAACTACAAAAAAACTGACATAAATTTGACACTGCATTCGCATAAGAAAGACCAAACCTACAGCAGGTAAGTGCATTGCCTTTTTATTACAAATATTGTTCTACTAAATAGAATGAGGTTAGTCGGATCAATGCAATTTTAACCACTTTTCTAACACCATTTTAAACTAAATTATTGTTCATTGCCAACGTCAACCATTTTCAAATGAGAACTCAACTTTTTATTAACTAAAGCTTTCAATAATTTTCTTTAATCTACACATGATACAATTATGCACCTCCGCATTGCATAATTATGTGTCAGTACATGAGAAGAATGTATTAATTTGCATTAAAATGAACTAATTAAACTAAACTAATTAAAATGAAAATAATGTGCTTCATATTCTACCCAATCTAGGCACAACATTATCATGGTAATAGGGACCATTCGGATTGCCATTTGATTTACGCACAAATTCGGGCGAACGGGTAACCCTAATCAGGCGTCGGCAAAAAGGCAAAACAAAACCAATGATTAGCCCAAATCAGCTAGGCCCAGCAAACAAACAAACTTTGCCTCATTAGCTCAGATACCGCATCCACCGATTAGTTCGTTCCCGGTGGTGCCAAAGTGATCGTACACACTTTTCAAACTTTGACCCGTGGCTGTCGAGGGGGGAAAAATCCCGGTGCAGCCGAGTCCCAAGAAAAAGGCGGCCCCTTACCCTCCCTGCCAACCTGCGTACGCGCCGTACGTTCCTGTCGGCGAATGGCGGACAAACAAACGGTACTCGACGCCCAACGACGCCTGTACTAAATGCTTCATTAGCTCGTTCGTTTCAGTGCGGAAAGCGCCACATTCGTAGAAACATTTTACGTGTGCTTGGGTGCTGTGTGTGTGCTGTGTGTGTTGGCGTGTGAATAATGGCTAATGCCGGCCGATGATTTACCGCATGCACATTCTAATTATCTCCTGGTGCGACCCCGACCTCTCGTGCAAAAATGCTGTTGATGCTGCGAGACGCCGGTTGTAGTGCGGTGCCTGTAACACTAATTACAGGATCCATGTGCCTATATGCGACATTGCATGGGCACACCACTCGCACCACCGTTCGTTCGCTCGGTTGGATAGGATGGGTGATTAATTTCGTTGTGGCCTTGCCACGTGGGGCGGGCGGCTGAGAGGGTATGGAAATAAGGAGCCCAATGCTGACATCTTCACGTCGGCACATTTTTCGTACGTTCGAATTGTCAGTTGTAGGGGATGCTGTTTTATTGCATGTGGATTGCAGCATCGGAGAGAGGCTTAACTGTAAGCTGAAATGAACGCTAGGCGATCGCGCTGCACCGTCTTGGATACGGTATTTCGTTGGAGGAAGGGTCCTCCGTTTTGCTAATTATTTCTCCCCCGTTTCGTTTACCACCCATGACGACACGTGCACATATTCCTTTCCAATGCTGTGCCTCTCGGAAAGAAAAATCTAATCTAACCTTCGTCAAGCGTATTAAAATGATGCTAATATCTCATCATCAACTGATACCGATGCAAATGAGTTCGAACAAAAAAGCTTCACAAACTAATCACCCCGACCCAAGCCGGAAAGTAACACAGTTACCGGCAATCTCTTGAAACAATTCACCTCAACTATGGCCAATTCTATCCTTTCGGATGAACGAGGAACGTCACTGTCGGTGACAGCTTTGACGAGACGGAGTTGATGTAGGGTGCCATCGCGATCCATGCTCTTGCAAAAGTTGAGCTGGACGGGCAAAGCCTAGGGCCAGCGGATTTGGTTACGACTTGATGGAAGGATCGTGTGAAGGGTAAACAATATTTGTGAACAACTTTGAATGACACAAAACGAAGGTCCCGAGTGCATGGATCGAATGATAGAATATCCCTTCTATTAGTGTTGAAGACTTAGTGTGTGTGTGAATGTGATGAAGAGAAAAGCTTTTTTAAATTTCTATGTTGCATCACAGGGTCGATAGTTGGTCAATACAGTTACTTGTTGTATGTGACTTACTCCAATTTTCCAAAAAAAAAATCTAAAAAATAACGTAGCAGTCACTATACTATGAGTAAAGAATTTTAGTAGATTGTTTGCTACCGTTAATACTAAAACAAGATTTACAATAGTGCACTTTACATATTTTCTACCAGCTTCCACTAGCTAACGAAACGATTTGATTATGATAATAATATTTTTTTAAAATATCACAGCGACGAAGAAGGGCTTACACAATGAGTCTACGAAAGTATATTTATTAAACAAATTCAATGACATTTTTTAAAAGTTCTAAACCTACGACCTACAAACCTCAGGCCATGCATTTTTCGAAATTTATTGGATGCTGTCCATCTAAATCTTCCTGAGAGCGCTTCAAAGTGCTTCAACATTTTTTTCAACCCTGGCATCACGAATTTCCCCTTAGTTGTTGATTGATTCGATGAAATGGAGCTCTGGAATTTATAGAAGTCATTCAATCGGTTTTATGCAAGTAAATCTGGCAAAAGCCCACCTGCCAACTTTGAAGCATGCTTCGAGCTTTTATTCTACTGAAACATAAATGCTAGAATCACCAACCACTTCAGTTTGGTTCAGTTTTGGTACGCTTTTCTACAATAAAATGCTCCCTCAAACTTTTTTTTTATATTTAAGAAAAATCATCTTACAGGAAAAAGCTTGGCCATTACAGCCCACAAAAAAAACATCTGATATTAAAACTGTATGTAGTATAGCACATTGGAAAAGGATGTCAATTCGTAAAGATACCATTATTCAGATTGCGCAATTTCTGGAATAATATGATGTTTTAGTACCGAAATAATTTGCTACAATCGTATGCACTTCCCAATCATTCAAATTAATGCAGGGCTCAAGCTGATTAGGAGATTCTTAACATTTAAAGTTTTACATTTGGTTTAACATTGCACTAAAATTGTACATGTTTTAATATTACTTTTCAATACGACTTTTTTCAATACGGCCTGGCCGTTTCTACCGAATAAAAAAAAATATTACTTTTCAACAGTTCAAACATTCAAATATAATACAATTGAAAAATCGTATCAGATGAGAGTTATTTATCCTCGTTAAGAAATGTTTAGAAGGAAAATAGAATTTGACAAACTAATAGAACGATTAGAAAGTTTTCAGCGTGTAATACTTGATCGTTAAAATTGCCTTAAAAAGTATAGCGAATGCTACGCTTAAGAATAATAGTTCAAAGTATGACCTTTCGTTTGAAATTGGACTATCCTTTACAGTGAGATGCCTGTTATGGTATTATTGAAATGTATGGAAGATGAACTATGGATTTCAAAAATCAATAGCAGGATTTCCTTGACCCAAACTCGCCCTCCAACAGTTCAAATGAAGAACTGTCAGCATCCATCGTGATGTACAGAAATTTGAAAGCACTTTCATCTCTCCGCATTGCCTCAACAGGAACAGCGGTTGTAATATCCGACAAAGAGCTGAAGTGCTTTGTTCTTAAAAAATCGTTTACTTTATAAAGTGGATGTTATACAGTGAACTGTAGCTGAATGAAGTGTAAGAATTGCAGTAGGAATCGGAGAATTGATACTGCTGTAAAAAAAAAAATATTTCCAAATATGTACTCTATTACTGAATTGGCATAATCATTATTGATATTGTCTCAAAAACAAAAGTAAACTTATTCAACCCATTCCCCGATTCCAACGCTATGAATTTCCCTTCATGCGAAATATATTCGAACGAATCCTGTGCGTAGGCATGGTACGGCGTATACGGCAGCCAAATTACACGCCGATAAAACAGAGAATCGTTAGGAAACCCATCAAAGTCAATCATTTCATCCGCTTATCCTTCATTTTTTTTTTTTTTTCTCGCTTCTAAACCGTTCCCCTTCAATAGGCGAAATTTACCAGCTCATGGTTTGGCTTATGTGTGTGTGTGTGTGTGTGTGTGGTCGTGTTTTCCCCATTTTTTGTTGTTGCTGCGCTATCGATCATGCAGCAGGTAGTAGCGCCGTGTTTTTGTTCGCGCTAATGTAAGATTTATTGACGTCAAAAATAGAACCCCCAACATGGTTCGGAACAAAACGGCAACCGTAACCGTCGGTTTGAAGTTACCGGCAGTTTTGTTCGGCCACGCACCCAAACACGCACGCAGACACAAGCGCACACACGTTTCGCTACCGAACGCCGAACCCAAAAATGATTGTAATTTGTGGCATTGTAGTACTAGGCGGCTGTACACTTCATTCGTCAGGGTATGGAAGTTGCTCACAATCAAAAGGCATGATGAAGCAAAACCACACGCAGCTTGCCCTTTAAAGCTCTTTCATGGGTATTTTTAAAAATGCGAAGTAGCAACAACAGATTTACCTCCAAAACGAATGAAGGTTGAAGCACTCTTCATGGAGCAAGTGTATCGTGGTCTTTCTGAAATAGACCTCGTAAGGGATGACAATTATGGTTAAATTAATTGCACGATCATTGGCGCCTGTACGTGCTGATCATGTTAACGATTTGGGTATATATATAATTGGGATATATTATTACTTCCTTCTGAGCACGTGGAAAAATAAATTATTTCAAGCTAAAACATTGAACCGTCTCCTGTAAACCTGTCTCGAAAAATAATTTTCTTTCATAGTTCGAACAGTAATGGAACTTATTCGCTCTATGTGGATGAAAAAAATGACTCTCTTGTAGCGAACCTTCACTAAGTGAAGATCATTCATGAGCTAGTTTAACAGGTGTGATAACGGAGCGCACCAAACATAATTATCACTGGTAATTTATGAACAGTTCAACGATCTGTGCTATTGGCAAAATAAGTGATGGTTATATAGTTTTTTTTAATCAAAACTACCAGCGAAAAGACTAGAGTAACTGGAAGTGTAACGAATAATTCGAAATACTGAGCATATTATTGGTAATGTTATAGTTAGCATAAATTTTGTATGTATTTTATATTTGTATGTTTTTTTCAATATTTATTTATATTTTATATGTTAAATTGTCAGCAATACGACCTCGCCGTTACTACCGAATAAAAAAAAATATGTTAAATTGTGGACTAACAATTTTTATAATATGTCATAAAGTAAAACGATGATAAAGCAATACGGCCGGGCCGTTACTAGCGAACAAAAAACGATGATAAAATACAATAATAATGAACTTAAATAAACAAACAAACCATCAACTTATTGAACGCAACATCCATTGTTGATCAAATGGCGTAACAACGCTCCACGCTTTAACAACTCTCGAAAAATTGACAATCCTGTCAACTACAATTAGTCATCTGTATGTACGTCTTGAATTGACCTTTTCATGAAATGCAAAGTAAACCAAATACAGTGTAACCCCTCATAACAAATTGGATCCGTCCCAGAACATCACTCGTTATGCGGGAGACTATTTCCCATGCTATATGGACGAAAAGACGAGTCTTGCTTGCCGCGGTGGACTAGAACCAGTTAAAAGAATAAATTATTATATTATACTTCATGAGATTCTATGAATTATGTTTAAGACTAAAAAATTGCTTTTCTGAGCGTGTAAATCGACAACCACGCAAAAGAAATACTCTGTTTAGCGTAATATGTATTGAAACAACATTTTTCCTCTTAGCAATACGGCCTGGCAGTCACTACAGGAATAAAAAAAAAATCCTCTTGAGCACATATATTTAAGAATCAATTTTTAATCTTAAATTGCTTTTCAATCTGCCTGGTAAAATTGCGAAATTAAATAAAAACAATTTATTATTATTGTTTTAAATTAAATAAAAACAATTTATTGTTTTACCGAAGATGGCGATCATGATCGTAATGAGAATAGTTATGAGAATTTCAGCTCGTTAAAAGAGCTTTTGCTGATTACTGATTGTTTACATTTGCCTATTATACAAAAAACACTTTAAATCTCATTATTAAAGACTCCACCGTTGACAGAAACAGACACAGAAATTCTCCTCGAAATATGGGTTAGTTTTAACCACATTCATAAAATACCTAAAGTATGAAAGGTATGAACAAAAATGAAACTTATTATTTAGTCATTTCAATCAAATAAAACCACTATCTAAACAATGGTCCATAACGAAATAGTTTTGAATACATCTGCTTTACAAAGGTAAGAAACATACTGTTCATTTATTCTATCTCAAAAAAGAACAAAACCTTTTTCAACCTTTAGCACAAAAACCCGACCCAATGCCATCAACTAGACCTTATTTGTCGCCTTTTGTTCCAACCCTACTCCCCGACCCGCGTGCGCTTGTGTCAGTGTTACGTGTTACGTGTGTTTCTTTTTTAATGTATAATGTCGTCCTGCATTGCAGCGACACAATTCTCTATTCATAACCATATACGTGTATGCAAAAGTATACATATGCTCCATCCACAGGCGGCTACGTGGTTCTATGCATAAATCAAAGACTCTGGCATGCACTGCGGATGCCGCTAGCGAACGATAAAGTTTAAATTTGTGTAACAAGAAAGTGCTGCAACCCGCTTGGATGGTTCGACCGAGGGGAAGCACACCTCTACCCGTGATGCCTATTTTAAATTATATTATCATTGGGTGATGAGCTGCACCGCTGTTTGGAATTAGTTGCCAATGCAGCGGTGGGATAAGGTTGTTTGATGTGCAGCCTTCACGCCGCCTCGTCGGCCAGCAGAAGATGCAGCGTCTAACAGGAGCAGTATGCAAATCGTTACGCTCAAGTTTTATTAAAGATGAGATCTTGCCGTTGGGCTTTGCATTTGAAGGTAAACCATCAAACATGAATTAATGTACTTACAAAAAGTGCATCCACTGCAACCTAAGCAGGTTCAACACCACCACAAACAATGGGGCAATAAAACTGAACCTTGGCCAGATGGTGCCATGTGGAGTCGGCATGGAACGTCGTCGTCCGTTGCAGTTTCCGCTTTTTCGTTCGTTGCACTTTAACAGCAACAAAAGCAAAAACGACGGTGTACGGTCAAAATGCAAAAATCTGGGTTATGCACCGATCGATTATCGCCCGGTAGGAGAACAAGCGAGGAGAGGCGCTACATTCACTAGAAGCCAAAAGTCGATCACTCTACACTACCTATGGTACCATGGCAACGGTCAAGAAAAAAAGGGTGAAACGCCATTCCCTTTTGAAAGGGGATGAGTACGGGAAGCGTGAAGATGTGTGTAGAGTGCCCCCATTGCAACAACACCCCCCAGAAAGAGAAGAAGGAAAAAGGAACCTCTATCGAAAACGGGGGTTTTGCTCAAAAAAAAAAGAATCAAAGCAAGCGCACAGCGTATGGTGACGACGCAGATGATGCTGCTTGGACGAACGATTCTTGGCTGCATGGTGTACGACCAAGGGGGGGGGGGTGTAGGTCGGGGAGTTGACGACGAAGCTGCCGGGTGGGTTGAGCAGAACACGTAAAAATGAGCATTCTATCGCACCACTTAAACGAGAACGATTAAATTAGGTCACACTTTCGTTCGTCGTCTTTTTTGCGCCACACTTTTTGTTTCTTGTTCTGTTTTAAGGCCGTGCCTGTTGAGGTTTGTGGTAGGCGTTGCTAGTCATTATTTCGGTGACTAAATTAAGCGCCAAATTCAATTTACCAATCGATCCCACCAATTTCCAACGAATTCGATCACTTTTAGGCAGACGTGGAAAAGATGAGCGACAAAATAACCGAATGCGAACATTGTTTGATGACGGTTATTTAATTATTTTCCACTAATTAGTTTTGTTTTTTTTCCATTAATTAGGTTCCTGCAGGTGTTTGTGGCGCTGTACTTTGCAGGGGTAAAAACCACATCAAGCGCTTTTATGGTGAGCGCAAAAATAAAACAGAAACGTGCTAAAGATGGTAATAAAACTCGTGTTCGGAATTCGCCTGGCCATGCCTTCCTTTCGGATCAATAAACCAGGAAATTCTCGGTATTCTTCATCCGCTTCCCACGCGCCAAGAAGCAGAAGAGCCCAAGAGCACAACCGGCTCGATGAGGTAAAGCTTAAGCACACTCACACACAGACACACACAGACACACACACAACAACACATGTTCACGAAAGCTTCGACCGGCTTCGAAGGCCAACGTCTTGGAGGTCATCCCGTGAGAGCGGCCCCGGCACCGGCACGAATCATATGGTCGTTGTAACGTAGTCTGTTTTGTTGCTGTTTGCACAACTTGCCTGCCGTTTTTGCCGGGCCACACGCTGCCCCATTCCTCCAGCAATCCGTCGCTTCCTCGCTCTCTGTTTTACACCTCCTTAACGGTGTGCGATCGCAACGCTTTGCCGCAGTAAAGACAGCCTCTGTCGACATCGACTCAGCACGCCGCTTAAGCTCATCCGTGTTAGAGAGTAAGGGCGAGAGTTTCTTTTGCTACCGCCTGCTCGATGAAATTCGACTTTCAAAAGTCCCAACAGTAGCTTGGGCGCAAGAAACAATACAGTAACATTAGGCCTCCGTCTAAAAGGGAAGAACGTATGAGCCAAAACAAAAGCCAAAGGGCTAAACAGGCTGAAGACGAAAAACCTGCCGCGTGCAGCCTCAGCCGAACAGGGAAGATCACAGTAGAGGCACGGGAAAAGAACGGTTTTTGCTTCACCGCCATCCCTCGAACCCGCAACGTACCCGCATATACCTTTTAGCGCTGCACACGCCTCCCCAAGTGCACACTTGCGTTGGGGATGCTGTTTCGCGTTTCTTCCTTCGCTGCCTTTTTGTTCTGAAACCACAACACACACACAGTCGTCGTCGACGACGACGGCTTTTGTTCACGTCGCCAGTTTCGCGCACATTTCGTGCCACAGCCGGTTTCGCCGGGCCAAACAACAGAGCGAAAATGAAGGAAAAGAGGAAAACAAGCAAAACCCGTTCGCACTCGCGAATTCTTCTTTGGACGCACGCACGCACGCACGTCTAACAACACGGGAGCCCGGCCCCGTACACACGCGTACACGCGGTATCGAACGTGGTGTTTGCCGCGAAGCCAAAGCTTGTTTGTTTCGAACAACAACAGCGGCCTTCCTCGTCGCTGGTGTTAGCGCGCGGCCGAACGGCGATCGGCGAGCGTGCGCACGCGTGATTCCCGACCAGCACAGACGACGCGCGCCAAAGAGGGAAAGAAAGAGATGGCAGGCTTGCTGCGAGCGAACGGAACAAAAGTTGTTCGGCTGCTTGGTGCGGTGTTAGTGCATCGGGCTATCTCTTTCGTGCGCGTGCTAGTGGTCGTGGCGAGCGAAATGCTTTCCAGAGTGCTCGATCACTAGATCTAAACATGCTGCCGTTGCGAGAGCTTTCACGTTTCAAAGCTTCGCGAACGAATTGAAGAGCTTTTTTGCATACATTCGTTGGTGCGTTATTCGTGGGTCAAGGGTTTATTCTTGGAACTTCTTTAATTCGTGGGAGCCAGGTAGCAGAGTACAGTGAAACCTGGATAAAAAAGAATCACAGGATTTAAAAAAAAAACTCCCAAAAGACAATCTGCGTTTCAGATGTTCTTCTTCTTGTATGGCACAACAACCTTTGTAGGGTCAAGGGCTACCAGAGTACTAATATGCATTCGTTTTTACTGTGGCTTAGTGTACCCATTCATATCAAAATGGTCTATCCTGCGACTGGGGGGGAGGGTCAGCAGACCGAATGGGGGTGGGGGGTCAGCAGACCTAATGGGATTCGATACAAAATCGTGCCTTATATGACAGGCCTATGCCGTTACCAATTAGATCAACGAGCCCGCCCGGAATTAATGATTAAATTATGTAAAATTTTACCATCCGTAGTACTAACTTCTTCTTCTTCTTCTTGGCCCGCTCATTGCTGAGCACGCCTACGTGACATGGCCAGGTCGCCAATCCGTTTCCAGGAAACTCGGTCCAGGGCTGCAGTCCTCCAGCCACGGTTGCATCCGATCTCCGACAGGTTGAGCTCCACTTGATCCAGCCAGCGAGCTCGCTATGCTCCTCTACGCCTCGTGCCGAACGGGTCGCTGACGAGCACCTTTCTGGTAGGGCATGAGTCCGGCATCCTCATCACGTGTCCCAACCAGCGTATCCTTCCGGCTTTGGCGACCGTCAGGATACTTGCATCGCCAAACTGCTCAGCAAGCTCGTGGTTCATTCTCCTTCTCCACACGCCCTGCTCGCACACACCGCCAAAGATAGTCCGTAGCACCCGCCGTTCGAAAATGGCGAGTGCATTGGCGTCCTCCACCAGCATAGTCCAGGACTCGTGCCCGTAGAGGACTATCGGCCGTAGTACTAAGTAGGTAACTTTATTCAAGTTTCTTTCGCGACTAACAATCTTGAAAGTAAGCATAATATTGAGGGGGATTTAAATTTGTACGGGCTACATTCCGGTTAGGTCAGACATGTTAAGGGATTAGTTTATTAGTACAGAGACTCTACACGCTTAGTACATTAAGCATTAGTACAGAGATTCCAAAGAGTTATGAACGTGCAAAAGTAAAGTAACAGTAATCTTCTCTAAAACTCACTGATCAACAGACCTTTTTACAAGTTTCGCACGATTACTCGCGCATCTTTCAAAGTTCTTTTTTTCGTTCAGACCAATTTAAGACTTAGTGGGCCATTTTTGCGGACACTAAATACTCGAATGGACGAATGACGTCTTTCACAATGTAACATTCATTTAGAAAGCAAGAACACCCCGTTCCAGTTGTAGATCTTCTTTATTCGTATTTATTAATTGTTTTACAATTGTCTCACTTGTTGTACACCGCTCGATACGTCTCCCCTTACCATGCGCGTCTCACCACCGTGTTCGTGTTTGTTCTTCTCGTTGCAGAGATTGAAAAAGGGAGGGGTGGTACTGGGGTTTGATAATTATATTTATGCAAAACTGTGTTGGAGCTGAGCAAAAAAACCGTAAGCTTATTTGCTCAAAAACAAAAGGATTAAAATTATTCAAAAGGAAATACCTTTAGTACACTTTCCCTTGCCAAGGGCTCTAATTCGATCATTCCTTTATGCTGTAGCCATTGGGTTGTTGCTTGTTTTGCTAGTTCTAATATTAGTTCATTATGTACGATTTTTTACCATCTTTCATTCATTCAGTGCTTATGGCGAGCATAAAACACACGCACAAACTGCCTTCGATGTGCCAATACACTTTCATTTTCCTTTCTTATTCCTACCTAAGCTGCCTTTTTCGCTAGAGTTCCACCATAATTGCTAATGCTGCCGTGCGTTTAGTGCATATTTGCAATGAACACAACAGTTCTGGCAACTTGGCATTACATTACCCATACTATCGTCCATTTTATTCGTTTCTTCTATCTTCCGCGTGATTGTTGGCTATCCAAAGGCAGCACGTGGACGTTGATACCATGCGCATACCTTTTTTATTTATGTAATTATAACGCGATGAAGACAATCAAATGATGAAATAAGATCGATCATCTGTGTCCGCATCCGGGACTGCAACTGGAGTGTATCGTCCTAACATAGGAGGCAAAACACGTGGTGAATCCAAAATTAAAACAAATGGGAGGAAAGAAAAGAATTTTACGTTACACAGTAATTTTGCAAAAGAGCGCTATATACAATGTAGATACGACAATCAGTTTGTCCGAAGAAGAAAGACACAGAGAAGCACTTTCGAATGATCTGTTTAAAAACACAAAATGAGAATACCTAACACATTTCAGAGCCTGATTTACCATTTCAGACATTCATAATCATTATTGGCTAGCAAAAACACACACTAAAGCTGATATTGCATTGCTGGGATTCGTTGACCAAATGCCTGTCGGTCCGCTTTTCGTGACGTTCGTGTTTGTTGTGTTGTTCGGGGAATAAGACACTATTCGTACACGCTAATCGGGCGACCACCTTCAGGTTTGTTTTGCGCTCATGCACTCTCTCGCACTGCCATTCTCTCCTTTGCCCTTTCATCTCACGTAATCGTAATTGTAAGTTGTCGTAGTTTTATGTTCCTGAGTATCAAATTTTTGTCCTCAAAGCTTCCACAAGCCTACCCACCGGGTAAAGTATACACACTGTCCAATTCTGCCTAAGAGAAACAAAAAACGCAAGGCGCCACGTTATGTTTTAAGATGCAGCAACAATAACGCTCAGTTCGTTAGTGTAGATAGGTGTTTTTCAATTTGAAGACAGGCTTTCAGTTCCGTATCAGTCGCGTTTGAGAAACATTGATGACGAAAGGGCGAAATGAAGAAGTTTTGAGTAGCATACGCATACACACTCACATACGAGCGGTGGTTGAGTTTTCACGAGATCCGCGATTTGTTAATGTCTGCCCTTGGTTTGGTTTCCCGTTTCGAAAGAAGGGGGACAGACCAATTGGTTTGTCTTTAGATTGGGTTCAGAATTGCAAACGTGAAGCTTCGTTCTCCTCGATCAATCACAGTCCATAACTTCGCATCGTTTCGCATTTCTCGGAAAGCAAGAGTCGCGCAAATATCAATCATCCTGCCTCTCCACACTTTTCAGCATTGCCAGCATACGCATCTTATCACCAATCTTTTCCTCCAATAATCGTGCCACAAACTACATGCAGCCGCAGCAACAGCAGCAACGTGCGTCAATGTCACAAGCTATGCTGCGCGGATGTGCGAATGTGTGTCCGTTTATGTTGTTGCACTAGATGGCCGTCATTGCGCTATAGCGATAGTGATAGTTTAAGGTAGAAGGAGTAATGGGACACTAGTAGTAGACAAGATAGCGATACTTGGATCCTTCAATGCCTTTCTTTCGTTCATTTTAGGTAAATGTAATCCGTACAATAATTAATTAATAAATATAAGACAATTTAAAAAAAAAGTATTATAAATGCTACTAACAATCTTCCTGGCTCTTTCGAACACACCGGGCTACCTTTCGCTTAAATTCGGGATACGCCTCTCGCCATTCCTTCGCCGCGTCCACGTTCGCTGGCGACTCGTCGTTCGGGTCGGCCAGCATCGAAATCACCGATATTAGAATCGTTTCGACCGTGTGCACCGGTAGCCAGCGCTCGGACGCCTTTTCGTAGCCCCATTTGTCATCGCCCGGCTCGTGCAGAATGCTGATGCACACGTCACCATTGCGGTCGATGTTCGGGTGCCAGATCTCTGTAACGAACTTCATGCGCGGCGGTCTCAAGGGATACTCCTTGGGGAAGTGTAAGTGTGCCTTGAAGAAGCCACCCTCGCTGGAAGTAAATAATGTATAAGGGTGCAATTAATATACACAATAAGCTTCATAAAGCAATAATCGATGATTACGAATGATTACATACAAAAACTAAACTTCAAAAAAAAAAACTTAAAATGACGGAGAAGGCATCATTTAGGTACTACTACTTAATTTTTATAGTTTTACGTTGTGAAACAACAACTTATGCACTTCTAAACAAGTGATTAGTATAGGAAAATACAAAGAACATACATGGCCGCGTAGCTGCTCAAGAGATCGCACAAAACATCTACACAATAATTAAAACTAGTTTTTCACTATCAATTCTTTTTTTAAGGTTGTATTTTAATGACACTTCCGAATAAATTTTATTTTTCAACTGATTTTAATACTAATTGCACAAATAAAGCAATTAAATAAGTTTAACGAAATAATTGAACTATGATGTTATTACGCTTAATGGTGAAGGCTGAACCAAAATTAACAAAATTAGCACTAATTATAATTAAAGACATGACATATAAGCATTTTTATAAACCCAGCAAAGATGTTAAATTATCTATTTCATTGGAATGTTTACAATTCTTTACCTTAGTACATATTTGTTTAATAGAAAATTATCACTTCCTAACCGATATTCATTTGATCTTCTACTTTTTACTATTGGCTTAACAATAACCTCCTTCAATGTAGCTAAAACAAGTTTGGCAATAAGAGAACTTCGCAATTTTCGAACTTTTGGACAATAATACTCTATAACTTTACCTAACTTTTCCCTACTTTGGAACACAATCAGTCCAATAACGACCAAAAACAAAATAAGTTCGAAGAATGTAGTTAGCTGTATTAATTTGCTCTCATTATCCCGAAACATATAAAACATCAAAACAGGACAATTGTAAAGGAGCAAAGGAAGTATTAATTTCCCTCATCTTTAGCACACCAGCATTCGACTTTTCCATGACAAGTGCTTTCTCGTGAGGATGTTTAGTGTTTCACTGACCAAAGGAGGATTGCCTGATTCAATTGATTTTTTTCTCTTCGTTTCTGGGTTTATTACTAAATTCTGGTTGTGGTAAGAAATGCAATGGAAAAGATGTATTTACTTACTATAGAGTATCCGGAGGTCCGATTATGAGAACTTCCCATCGGAAGATGTCATTGTCGTCGATCAAACCGGCTGAAAATCCTTCCACAGGATTTTTACTCAGCTCTAAAAAGAAAGAAAAATGAAAAGCTTGTTAAGACAGTACTTAATATCCATACAGGGTGCCGTGCTCGTGTGCTTTGATGTCTTTATGATTGCGAATAAATGTTCCAAAAGTACTACTCAGGACGGTGTTTCACAATATTTCATCATGTTTAATCGCTAACTTTGCGATTACGACAAAATGTTAATGGCATACGATAAATTATTATTAGCTTGTTTTTTTTTTTGTTAAAAGTATTGCTTTAATATAAATTTACTTTATCTATTAAGTGTCGTTCCATTGAGAAGTCCAGTATGTCTCATGTTTTCATTCATATGCATTGCGTTCATTTCACTTTCACAAGGGTTAACTCCGTAACGTAGCAAAAAAAACGAGGGCAATGCCACTTTTACGCCTCTGTGACCCTGTCAGCGGTCGCGAAAACAAAGAGACACCCGTAAATATTCATTCCATCCGTGGGTAAGAGAAGAAAAAGTTCCAATGGAAACACACTACATTTTAATCAATTAGAAGATTATGCGTGAGAAAGAAAAAGTAGGTGCTGATGTTTTCCAACGAGCATGCCGGTAGAATTGAACAAATAGAGTACAACACACTACCACGTTTTTCCCCTGGCAAAGTTCAACGACGTACAGCAGCAGCAGCAGTCATACGCACGCGTCCTTCCTTTCCTCTCCCTCCCGTTAGGGCTTCCTAACCCCTCACTTACACATTTACTCTCGTTCGCATGGGTGAACACCTGGCATTGTGACATTGGGAGTCCATGGGGAAATGGGAACAACAAGAAGCCCCACCGCAGCAGTTCGGACTCGAGAAATCTGCACCCGAGTTCCGGCCACCACACCACCAGACAAAATAAATACATCATAATTTGCTTATCGATTTCCAGCGCAGAAATCCAACCGTGCGCGTGTACCTTGTCTTGGTCATCCAAGCAAGCGGAGAGCAGTTTACAACGTGTACAGTTTTTAGTTTACACACCGCCGGCACATACTCTCCACACAAAACAGGCATTTCGAACACACCATCGCCATCTCTGTACGCAAGGACATCGGCAAAGACCTTCCGTCTGGATGTCCCCCTTTGCCCTTTCTACTACTGTTTTCTTAGCATGGTCACTTACCGGCTAGTTGTTTCTTTAGCAGCAGGGACGACTGAGGTTCTGACATTGGACGTCTGAGAGGGGAAGCGCGTTGGGGTTAAAGAACTGCACCGCTTCCGCTGGTCGATGTCGGGGCTAATCAGCAGCTTTTCTCGCACTGCCGGCCACACAGAGATCTTTGCACTGGTGTGTTCGTGAAGTAGCGGCGGAAGGAAGAAGCGACCAACTTATTTGACAGCGTACGATTTTTCCTCAATTTTCCTATTGCTTTCAGAGCAAGCGTACTCTGTTGCCTCTTTGTCTCGCTTCGTTCTGTTGCTCCCTTTTTCTTACAGCTGGTGGGCTTGACTTTTTATTTTCACTACCGCTTCGCGTTTGCTACAGCACACACATACACACACACACACACACACACACTCACACGCACGGAAGCACACACACCAGGAGACGTAGTTCCCTTTGCCTTTGTATTCGTTACGCACGTTTTGCACCCGTACGCGTTTCGTGCGGTTCCAGAGACTCCCTGCTGCAAATGAAAGAAATTAGTTGGTAAATCAGTTGGTAAATGGTCCGGTACAATATTTCTTGCTCCCGTAATGACACTATACTGCGCCGTGAGCTCGATAGAGGCTAAAGAAAAATGCTCCGGAATTACCGGTTCACTTTTTCTTCTTTCCTCCTATCTGTCTCTGTTGCACTTGCACGTTCTCGATCTCTCTCTCTTTCTCTCTCGCTCCAGCGCCTGCTATCTGCTCCACTATTCTGCTGCGATTTCGCTACTTCGCAAAAATCTATTTCCCCTCTAGACAAAATCGTGTGCAAGCCCCTAATTTGAGGACCGGCCCATACAAAATTAGGGGATTCTTGAACAACTTGAACACAAGTGACACAAAATTAGGGGGCTTGCATACTTTTTTGACTAGAGGGTCATTTCCCATTTTGACAGGTTTATATTTAATCAACGCCTCGTGTACATACCGTACCGAGACCAGCACGGATTGTACTAAAGTACCTTTCAATTTTCATTCAATTTCTAGATGCTTCTCTGCCAAGAATCTACCATTGCTTGCGTACAAAAAAGATAGCAACAATCGCACATACGGCAAAGCCGCTTTACAGACCCCCAGTCGAGAGCTAAATCAGGGAATCAGGGCACTCTATCCGGAAGCCTAACTGGACAAATTGATCAATGAATGACTCAACGGCAGAACTGCTGTTAACGGAAGGAAGGAAAGAGATATCGAAACGCACGTGTACTGATAACCGGGCAGGATTTAAAGGCAATATCAAACCGCTCGTACTTCTTGCTAAACTTTGCCCAATTCCGTGTCCTGTATGATGAGTACGCAGCCCTATCGGTAGCAAATACAAAACGGAAGTGAAGCAATTCTGACAGCAGTGCTGCAAGAGCAACCCCTATTTCTGCCTACAAATGATTCGCACACTGGGTGAAAAAAGTTTTGTCAAGAAGTTTTTTACTTTATTTCAAACGATATTCACGTGCCCCTTACATTTGGTCCGTTTTTATCTGAAAAAATTCACATTTTTTCAAAAGTTCTCTAAATTTCATCTCAAAAAGCATGTGATGTGTAAAACTGTGTAAAATCACCATGCTGAATGAAATGATAAAAATCATGCTTTTAAATTAATTATGAAAACAATAAAAATTTTAGTCGAATTTTGTCCAAATCGAGACACTTTATTATAACCGGAAGACTGTGTCAGGGTTCCCAGCTGGTATTAATTGTTTTGATTTACTGGCACATTTAGCTTTCCAGCAAGGGAGCATAAACTCATCACCACTCGTTCATCGATTTCGTGCAAATTTTTGAGTTGTTGCCAGTTACAATAATTTTATTTATATCTTCTTGATTGGTTTACATCACTACATTTTGTAAAATATTCTGGTTTCTCTGAGTTTAACTTTAAAGGGTCTTAATTTTAATCAAATGCAAAAAAGTTGGTAAATATTCTGCCACTCTTCTATGAAAAATTACCGGTTCGAAAATGTAAACAAATACCGGTTCAAACATGACATTGCTTTGACAGTGTCGGTTTCCCTCCATCGCCATTCAGGTTTGTTCGAAAAAACAGTGCAGTTCGCAACAACAAACATTTTAAGGACAAAATGTTGACGAATGCATCCTGCTAAACCCCTTGATCAGTGCAGTGGTTTTTATCCGGAACATTGAGTGCATCGGTGCGTTTGTAAATGAGCTCATTTCAGTTATTCGACGCGGCGGAGTCCCTGTTCACAAGAATCAGCCAGTCAGTGCGCGCCAACCAGCAAGCCGGCGCAGAACCAGCTGATCGTAAGTGTTTGCATTATGTTGGTAGTTTGGACGCTATGTAAGCAAGTATACGCATTTCCATTACTTATTGCTTGTTACGAGGTATTACAAAATTGTATAGTTTGAGGGTCTCTTCCTTTGCTTTGCTTGTGAAGTGGTTTCATGTGTAAACAACACGGAATGCTCTATTGTTATACATATTGCACCTTTTTATTTTGTCTGTTTACTTACTTTTTGCAAACCGTTCTGTCCACCGCTAAATATGTTTATTTCGTGCAATTCCATTGCATCCGCTGCATTACATTTGCTGCTGTTAGTTTGAACACAAACTCAACCGTAGTTTATAAACGCATTTTACCTGTTTCTTACCGCTACCAGGTATGTGTGTAGGGGGAAAAGAAGGTGCTGGAAGATTGCCGTGGGTCGAGGGCGAAAGAAGAACGCGGAGGAGTCGCGATCGCGATCGTGAAACGCCAAACTGACAGCGGTTGTAAAGATGGCCCCCTTGTAATTGAGTCGCGTTCGGTCACAATCAACAGGTCGTTCCAAATCCGCGTTCGGTTTATTGTTGCGCTTGTCCGTCTCCGTTCAGCGTGTTAAGTGGAAAAGGTGATCTAGTGATCAAGTGCATTACGTTACAAAGTTCTGTTTGCATCACAAAAGTGTCGTGTCGTGGGCGAAAGTGTGGTTTCCCCATTGGTACCAAATTGTTGTGCGTCGATCAGGTGTGTGCGTGTGTGTGTCGGTGTGGCAGTGTACATACATGTACGTGATCAAATAATAATGATCGCCAAGAGCCACTTGCTGCGGTTGTTGTCTCGACGTCACCGAACGTGCCCCCGGTTTGCGCTGTAGTGCATGTGTGTGCGGCAAGGGCCAAGTGCCGACCAAATTCCTGCCAACCTGCATCGGTTGGCCTCGAAAGTGATCAACGCAAGAACGCAGCCAAACAAATGAGGAAGGGAAGGTGAACCGTGACGACGTTGTAGCAGCAGCGTGCGTGTGTGTGTGTGTGCAATTGTTTACATACGATCCCTCTGGGTGAGGGGACAGTCTCAAGCAAAATGTTGACGCTACTCACGGAGCTACGGTTTTGGTCTACCCGGGAGGACATCACCATCCAGGATACGGATCTGGGAACGACAAAGTAAGCCACGTGTGAACGAACCAGAGCCTGCAGTGCTGGTGCCTCCGGTGCTTTATTGCGCACATTGGATCATTTGCTACGCAGTGAAGGGAAGGGGGGAGCGGTGCAGCAGATTTCCTAATCGATTACGCCAGTCCGTCACCGTCTGCATAATGTTGTTTCGGTTTGTTTTTCGTGAACTTTCCCATCCCATCCACCAAACGGAATGTGCCCTCGTGCATCTTTGCATTTTAATTCCGGGCTCGCCGATCGCGCAAGAAGCGAAACTGCGTGAGAAAGCGATGTGCGGGTAAGGGAGGAAGGCACAGGCACGATAGTAAACCACGCCAGAGGGTGCAGTGCTTTTAATGCTATTGTCTTTTCTGGCAAGATGATGACTCGCTGTGTGACGTTTTGGGGGGTTTTGCGGTTTTGCTAACCATTCTCCCCTGCCAACCAACTGTACAGTAGGCTGGTTTCCATTTGCTTACCTGGATGTGTACCAGCATCATACCGAAGGGAGTGTGGGAAGCAACACGTAGCTTTTATGTGTGTGGTAACAGCCAGCCAGTCAACCAGCTTGGAGAGCAAAGGCAGCATAAGAAGCAACGAACGTGCCAGGGCAGAAGAAGAAGAAGAAGAGTATATGCGAAAATGAAACACAGAAACAAAAAAAAAGGCTAAATAGCAAGGTACAAAATCGAGCTTAACGATGGGTGCCGCCCAGAAGGCGGATCACCCACTTAGGCGGGTGGTGGGGCTACACCCCAACAACCAAATAAGAATATAGAATGCACGAAACCTACCAGCTTCCCACGCAAAATCCCACCACCCATTTGGAAGCTGGGGGTAGGGAAAGCGTTTTTGAAATGCACTTTTCAAGAAGAGTTTTCGATCATGTTTGTAAGTAGCAAAGAAAACACACACACTGCACGCTAAATTAGGGTCTCAAAGCGTCATTAAACACGATACATACACGATCACGATACACAAGGGTGTACCAGAACAGCGGTTAAAAGAGACCGGGCGAGGATATTAATTTATGCTAAATTACATTATCAATCAGAAAAGGAGTAGAAAGCGAGGCCGTGAAAGAAGGGGAACATGTTTAAGAGAAGCTCTCCCTCAACCGCGGGAATGTACTATTTTCGCCCATAGATCATGTCGCTTTGATCGTGTCGTAGTATGTTGTACACTACAATCCAGACCGCGGCAAGTGCACACAAGACCCGGCCTGCCGCGCGTACAGTGCGCCTTTGCTTCTTTGCATGAGGCAGTTAGTCTCGCCCGCCGTGCGGATGCGTGCGATCGTGATCTGCAATTAAAATGTACCGTTCAGTTCATTATTATACTGCCGGCGATACTGCCGGGACGGTTGGGGGTGCCTGTCCGCGTAAAGGTCACCGCGTACGGCGTGCAATCATGCTATTGAGCCGCCTCCCCATCGCTTCGAAGGAAGAACAACGTGATTTTCGCTTCTCAGAGCGTACAATGTTGCCTGACCTGTACATACATTTTATAAAGCGTGATCGCTCGGGAGGGTTATACAATTTCATCGCCTAATTGATGATTGTTATGCATTGTTTTTAGTTAGCTAGGTAGGGAAGAGTCAATTGTAAAGACCCATTTTTATAACCGCTTTTTATACATCGCTGAATGCGGATGGATGTTGCACACGAAAAACAGGGAAGATATTTTTTGCAAAATCATTACACATTTGACGCAAAATTGATAAAACGGTCGCAATCAACGAAAAAGAACAAGCTGCGCAGCATCTTACAGACCTACCTCTCCATTTTAGGTACTGTGAGAAAAAAGCTGACCCCAACCGAACGCTGCTGAGCGAGGGCAAACGAAGCTACTGTGAATCACGCGGCCTCAAATGGAGCCTGGACAACAAGAAGCCAAACAAACTGCGCCACTCACTCCGGCTGCTAGAGGACGAAATGCGCCAGAAACGGCTAGTGTACTGCAAGTGGAAAAACAACGTCCTGCTGCAGCTAATGCTCTCGAACGGATTGTTGGTACACCTGTCGATCAATCCCTTCACCGGTGACATTAACCGCATCTACTTTGACAAGTATCTGATCGGCAAGCTCATCTCGGAGCACATCACCGATGTTGTCATTACTCAGCACCACATTCTGGTGGCTTACAGTGAAAATCAGATCACGTTCGTGCAGCTACAGAAACCGACCGCCCGGAAAAATAATCTGGAAAAGATTAGCCTTATGGATCCGAAGATCTACAACGTGCTGCTGAGCGGTACGGGATCGACAACGCGCAAGGTACCGAAGCGATTGGTCTGCAGCAGTAGTCTAAATCTCGTGATCGTGTGGACAAAATCGTCGCAGAATGAGGTGTACCCGTGGCGACCGACGGTTAAGGATCAGGATCGGGCCAACCTACACGTGTACAAGCTGAACGGGGCACGAATGGAGCTGCTGTGTTACTACTGGACGGAGTACGACCCAATATCGGTACAGTTTTCGCTGATGAACGACTACCAGGTGCATTGTGTGGAGCAGAAAATTTCCAAAAAGGTAACGGAATGTTTTGCACCGCAAAATGGACGGTGTACTTTAACCTTCTTCTTTTTTTGGCATCCGTAGGGAGAGGTCACGATCGATAGCTGTATCTATCAAATCAATAAAACCAAGATGCGCCGTGTGGCGGTCACCTCCATACCGCTGCAAACGCAGGTCTGCTGTAACGCCCTCAGCCCCGATCACGAGAAGCTTATGCTCGGCTGCATCGACGGTTCCATCGTACTGTTTGACGAGGGCCGCGGTATAACGCATCTGGTAAAAGCCGCCTTTGTAAGTGATTTACGACACGTTCCCACCGATGTCACCGGTGATGCTATTTGCTAATGTTCTGCACCTCTGCTACCCTCCCACAGATTCCTACGTACGTTGCGTGGCACAGTGACTCATCGGTGGTAATGATCGCGAATGAAAAGTGTCAGCTGCAGTGCTTCGACATTGCGCTTTCCTGCGTCCGGATGCAGCTGCTCAGCGAAACACACGACGGTATACCGTCCGGCACGTTCGATCTGTCCAACTATTTTCTCGGCCATCATGCACCCACGATCCATCTGGGCCGGCTTTGCTGGAGCAAAAAACCGGAACTGGTGAACCACAGCGAACAGTACGCCACAACCGATTCGTTTCTGTTTTGTGCCTTTGAGCAGGGACCGCTCGCTTGTATACGAGTTGTCGGTGGGTCTGGGTTGAAGGGAGACGTACACACGTCCGGCCTCACCGCAGACGTTCTTGTGCACAAGTACATATCGCTAAACCAGGTGGAAAAAGCGATCAACATTCTGCTCAGTCTCAACTGGGACACTTATGGTGCGATGTGCCTTCTTTCGCTGCACCGAATAGCGAACTACATATTTAAGCAACCGCTCGGGACGGAACGGGAACTGCAATTGCAGAAAGCGCTCGGCAGCTTTCTGGTGCCGGTGAAATCGCTCTGTTATGAAACGGAGCTCGAGTTTGGCGATCAGGTGAATGATATTACGCTCAAATTCTTCCACTACTTGCTGCGTAATCGATCGTACAACAAGGCGTTCAGTTTGGCAATCGATATAAACGATGCGGATCTATTTCTGAAACTGCACGATAAGGCAAAGGCGGACGGGGACGTCGAACTGGCACGGGAGGCACTCCGCAAGGTGGACGATATCAATCGAATATGCACCGACCGAAGCGACAGTGAGCGTAAGTGTTATAGGCTGTTAAGAATCAAATTATAAGTGACTTATTGTACATTTGTACTCTTTAACATTGTAGATTCCCTTTGTTCCAACTCATCCTGCTCCCTGTGTGCGGACAGTTTCGATGACGAAGATGATGAGGATGAGTACGAAGCTGACAATCGGCATGAAAATGGTTCTGAGGAGCGGGAGGAAGATATTGTCGATGAAGAGGAAGAAAAAGAAGAGCTTGAGGTAGATGAAAATGAGAGCAAACGCTGGACAAATGGCATCAACGGCACATACCAGCATCGAAGAACGGATCGGACTCTTACGACGGAAAAAATCACAAAATCACAGTTCAGCGCCGAAGTGCCGGGGAAAAGCATTCGAACGTTCTCAACCTCCTCTGGTTCATCCAAATCCTCCCAGGTACAGCGATGGAATGATCATAACGATCATTCGAAACCGAAAGGACAGCCGCTCGCTCATCCACCCCTGCCGAAAACGGGTGAACCACCACAGTCTTCCAAAGCGACGGTTACTTCTAGCGCTAATAGTAGACAACAAGGGCTGGGTAGTTCCAAAGCAGCGGCACAGCAGGATACCTTATTCGCTCATCAGGACAGACCTCCACTGCCGTATATTTCGAAAAAATCATCCCCTCAAAGCAAATCGTCTGCTGTGCCGCCACCGTTTGCTATGCAGCGCAGTCAAACGGCGTTAGCGCTGAAGCTATCGAAACAGCAACAGTCCCGTATTGCGGATTCGAAGCTGAAGGGAAAATCGTTAAGCTCCAGCAATCTAATGCTGCTGGACGATAGCCCGTTAGCATCGTATGCGCACGCTTCGTCTGGAATCGCCGGGCTTAGTGTCGGAACACGCTCCCGCCAGTTGATGAATCCGCGTGAAAAAGCCGCCAAATACTGGCAAGCGAACAGTTTGTCGATGGATCAGCTAAATGCTTCGTCGGCTCGTGGCGGCGGTGGTGGTCCAGCCTCAATCGTTACACCACACTACCTCGAGTATGGTGATCCGACGCTATCCAATGGTCGAACCGGGAGCGCCTTACTTCCTTCTGCTTACCATCATCATCACCTCCACCATGACATTCCACCTTCACCTGCTAAGCAGCATATTGTTATCGACGTTGTTCCTAAACCTTCGATCAACGGTTCATTCCCGGGTGGTGGTGGTGGTGGTGGACCCTTGTCATCATCTCCCTACCATCCGCCACAATCGTTGGGCGGTACGATGGTACCAAACCTACTTGATCAAACGATCGGCATACCGTTGGTACAAGACGAGCCGGACTTCATCCGACGGCCGGGTGGAGGCATTCGAAAAGCACCTCCTCTACCCCAGTCACCTTGGTATCCATCGAACGCCGCAAACGCTCCGTCCAGCAGCAACAATGCGCCCCGTACCATCATTCATCAGTATCCGCTGATCTCGGGCAACATTCCGTCCAAGTTTCAGCTGCAGTCACAGCAACATCAGCCACCGTTTGAGCTACAGATGGCCACGGCAAGCACTGGCAAATACGGTGCACGAAAGAAGCTGGATGCACCCACTGCATCAATACTTTCTAACGGTGGAAGCAGTCATTCGAACACTATGGGACATTCACAACAATCGGGTGCAGGTAGTGGTAGCGGTTCTGGAGGACCTGGAGTTGGCATTAATCTTGCATCGAGCGGTGGTGCTGGTTCGGCCGGTGGTAGCAGTGGGGCTTCCTCTTCCTCCTCAGCTGCTACTAAGCGAGACGGTGTGGAGAAGAATAAAGTAAAGTTCTCCGACACCGTCACGGTTGCCGTTGTGCCGGTAAGCATTTGTGAACCAAAATGTTAGAGAAAGTTAGCGAACGTTAAGATTATTACATTTCCTTTATACAGGAAATACCCCGCAAAGAGAAGCTAATGGTTGAGAAGCTACGCAAGCAACCGCTGCAACCAGGAACGGTAGGGTATGGGCCGTACGGGTCCATTGCCGATCCAAAACGTGAGCTGGCAGAAAGTTTGCCCCTGTGCCATCCGAACGAGGACTATCTGAAGGATTTTACACCGATGCAAGGTACGCGGCAACGAACTTTACCTCGTAGCGATGTATGTTTATCTAACTGCCTTTTGGTCTTTTTTTTCGTGTTCTCGATACCTTGCAGATCTGATCAGCAACGGAGGTGGTGAAATGGAGAAAAAAGAAGAGGAAAAAAAGATTCCAAACATCAAGGTGGTGCACTTTGGTGTCGTTTGATGCCGCACGATGTTCCGTCTCTCATACAAAGCAGTATTCTCTGTTTGATTTAATATGTGTAATGTATTTTATCTCTGTACAATTGATTGTTATCCGTCCAGGCACAGCATGTGCTGAATCATTCCAGTTGCAACATAAGGATATTATTATTAGTACTATTATTGTGTTTTCAGTTGTATATTTATTTTAGTATTACACTATGGCGCATGGTAGTCGTAAAACAATCGTGTGTAGACGATAACCATTGCGATTTAATAAATACCTCCTTCGGATAAGCTGATGAATTTGAACAGTAAATCATTTTTTCATATTGATATCAACAATTATGTGTGTTTAATTGAAAAAAAATCTGTCAAATCTCTCTTTTTATTGATGTAAACATACTTTTTATTTGTATGTCGCCAAATTTATTTTTATCTCATTTTGTTAATTTTGTTAAGATATAAATTTAAATTTTTCTTAACGCATCACCTCCATGTGATACCGTTTTCGTCATCCATGCGATCGTTGCAGTAATGTGTAATGTAAGGTGAACATTCCGCACGTGACGTGTATTTATTTACAAACAGTTTGCAGATCACAACACGCGTGCATTTACCCTGTGAAAGTGCCGGAAAAACGCTCGTAGTCCGCAATCAATTAATTCGTCATGGTTTCAAACGATAAGGACAAAGTGAAAGCTCCAGCGAACGAAAAGAAAAAACCAACAAAAGCATGTGTCGGTCGTGAGATACACGAGCGAATGAACTTTTTGTATCAAGCTTCCGCACTCATGTCCGAAACATGTCCGCAGCTTTCCGCCTCGTACGGTATGCTAGCTAAATCTATTGGCAAAAAGGCAGTGCTTCGCATGTAAGTTGCATTTGGTGGGTTTTTCCGTCTATCATATATTGTTGTATTAATTTCCTGTTGGTAATTTCTTAGGGAACCCTGTATCAAACGCACTCTCTGTGTGCGATGTGGTGTCCTTCTGAATCCGGCAACAACTGCAGACATTCACGATTTTCGCCACAAGCGACTATGCTATGTGCAGGTGGATTGCAAAGTGTGTGGCTACTCAAAACGGTACTACAATAACAAAAACCATCAACTATGGCTAGACAATCCCAGTTCGGTCGTTGAGCGGATAGAATTTCCACCGTCCACAAGCAACTCGTAGGAATTATTGCTGCCAGACACCACAACCATGTGATATGAGTGTGTAAGCACAGAAGAACCTTTTTCCTATTTTTTTACAAAAATAAATGATTCATTTATTGAGCTATAATAATGATGTTCAATAACTTACACAAAACAAACAGTGTTACACTTTATACAATCAAATGTTACATACATTAGCGTAGCTTATTTGAGACATATAAAGTATGGCACTTCCGGCACTATTCGGCTGGATTTATACGATTCTATCGATGCTGTCCTCTTATACTCCCTTCGCACACATATCGCGTAACGTGTAGGTAAATCATCGGAACAGTAAGGCGGTTGGACTTTGTCTCGCGAAAAAATTGTCACACCCGGTCCCCGGTATCCTTTATCCTAGCAGCTAGATGGAAGACCATTGACAACATCTTCGTACTTTCATGCACCCAGGCGATATACGTTTTACACCTGATTCCTTAACGCTTTTTTTTACGCCACTCAGTCTTTCGCTTGATATCGCGCTCTCGTAGCAACATTGCTTTTTCGTTCTCATCGATTTGAATTACGATCTTTAACTGCTTAAATTAACCCTTCCTCGCTCTCGCTCTCGCTTTCCCTCTTCGTACATAAACATTAATTAAACGCATTAAACAATCTAACTACTAGCGTAACACTATGAGCGTATGAAAAAGCAATATTTTTTTGTGTTTTGTTTCTCAACGTGTAACAGTATAGTTTGTAGTGTGGTAAAAAGAAGAAAAAGAAGGTAGCAAATTATAATCCACACATAGGTCGAGATTGTCCTTCCGGATGCCCACGAAATGTATCTACGTGTGCGCGCGTGTACATATGTTGTCTAATGCTATATGTATCACCCATATTGTTGTCTGCTATAGCAAAACTAAATAAACAAAAGGTTTAACGAAATACTTCTTAAATAATAGTAGCATCCAGTTCCACACACACAATACCATTCCCCTGTTTTGCTTGAATGCTATGATATACCAAATATACAGGTATAATCGTATAATATGCCTTTGAGAGCTAAGAATCCGGAAATTAGTAGTTTCATCAACAACAACTCTTAAACCTAGCCTAATTTCGTCCACGGTTGCTGCAGCCCGTGGACGTCGTCGTGTTTGTGGTTCTGTTTTGTATGCCTATCTGCCAAAGTCACAAAACAGCTAACTATTAAACATCAATGCTTAAAGGGAAAAACTTGGGTAAACCTCCCAACAATTAGTACGATCGAGTCGAATAATGTGTATCGCTTTCATAAATATCATCATCCATCTGTAGGCTGTCCAGAGTGGGATGCTGTCGTTCGTCATTTTCACGGTAGTTGCTTCCGTACCGTACGTAGGTCGTTATCAGGGGGTAAAGGGATATTACCCTGACGGTGATGGGTCGATCCCGTCATCATTGGGACAGTCCAAACAGCTTCAGTGCGTTGAAAGCGGTGGCCAGCGCTACATCTTCTGGCTTTTTGCTCATGAACGCCGCAATCATCTCGACGATCGCCGGCAGACTGCAGGGTTCGTTGCGCTGGAACGTACAGTAACGATGCAGATACAGCAGCGAACGTTCTGTAAGTCCACCCTTCACGTGCTGCGGCAACTTGGACGCGCGCGTGTTTGGATACATGAACGGGGAGTCCGTCTCGACTAGCAGACGTTCCATCGGCAGTCGGCCATCCTCGAGCAGCTTCCGTACGCCGGTATCCGATTTGTCCTATCGCCAAATGGACAGGAAAATGCAAACATTAGAGAAACGATCGTGTAGGGAGATTGTGTAGAAAGGAAACATGGCGTGTGCTGTTTGGTGCACATTCATACCTTGCACAGGTAGCCGGTAAGTGAGATGTAGTAATCACGCTCCAGATATTTCAACGCTTCGTCCGTTGTGCCCATAAAGCCGCGCACGATGATCGGCTGTGCTGGCTGGAATCTGTGCGAAGAGGAAATGAGGAAGGTAGAGTGGGTATGAAAACAGGTGCACATGTAAATCCCTAAAACAACATTAGAATGTTGTTGGGCCGATGTACGTACTTCGTTAGTATCTCCAGTACATCCTCCTGTGCCGATCGCTCGTGGATCAGTATGGGCTTTTGCAGCTCGCACGCTAGCTTTAGCTGCCGTTCGAAGATCTCCTTCTGGACGCAGGGTTCGGAAAAGTCACGCTGATAGTCTAGCCCGCACGGACCGATCGCAACACACTCGGGCGCACCGGCCATTAGCTGAAAGTCGTGCCAGGTGCTTGGCTCCTCGATGATCGATTTCGAATCGTGCGGGTGTATGCCGGCGGTCGAATAGATGATGCCAGGGTAGATGCGCGTTAACCGTAGTGCCTCCTTGCTCGATTTTACCGACGTGCCGGGGACCATGATCTTTTGTACGCCTGTAGTGGGGTAGCGCAAGAGAGAGGAAAAATTTAAGCTTATTTGTTTTATTGCAGTAATTAGTAATGGAAATTGCGTTGAATCGTACCGGTCGTTTTTAATGAAGTAGTTTATTTTAAATTCAATCATAAAGTAGGTTGATGTGATGTGATGTGGTGCGTCATTTAAGTGAAATTAAATCAGAAGTTGATCCAACTTGATCAATCTTTAATTGAAAATAATTACAACCTGTCAAATCCTTTAGATTTAACCAAAAAAATGAATTTCCCGTTGAAGTATTCCTACCAGGTTCACCCCATACCGTTCTTTGAAGAATATGGAACATTTCGTTTCCAATAAAATTTAATTTTCTGATTTCAATCAATGATAAATCTATAAAGCGAAGCTACACACACCCTACCCACGAAGCGCTTAGGGCGATTAAATGATGGGCCACTCCAAAAACATCTCTTGAACATAAACAAACTATAACAATACCATGCCATGCCGTGTTACGCCTAGAACATGAGCTTTCTAACGCAAACATTGAGCACTTCTACCTGCCCGCAGCCTCCCTTTCGCAGGTTCTTCATCACGCTCGATCGACCGAAGCAAAAACATAACTATGGACATCATATGTATTCACCCGTCCCTTCCCGTGCCATCCTGCCTTTCTTTTCCCCCATGTCCAGCGCAGTCTAGACGGGTGTGCAAAAGTAGTGCACGTTTGCTACCGCTGTGTGAAGTGCACCACGTTGAAGTTTCGTAGGGTGGACGTTTCTTTCGCGTGTGGTGGCGCTTCCCTACCCATAAGCCCCGTTCATGTGGCGGACACAAGTTTGGGCCTTTCTTTTCGCTGTTATTTCTGTTTGCTTCCGCCGGCTGTGGTGGTTTCGGCATTTGCCGTATGTTTGTGCATGCAAATAAGCGAACGGAACGGCACCAAAAGGGGTGGGTAGGGACAGAGGGAAGGCGCGGTACAATGTTACAAGAGGAAAAGCGGTAGAATGTGCTGCTAGCACAGCGCGAGCAACAAAAGAATGGAACGAACGCGCAACAACTGCTCTGGATAGTCGCTGCAAACGGAATTGAAAAATCAATGGCCTCTTTATGTGGATGTCCGTCCAGGAGGTAGGGAGAGGG
>KB669876.1:0-10078 GCA_000349105.1 Anopheles epiroticus
GTGTTCCGGTCTCAAATCGCAATGAGAGCATTCGCCGTTTTAGGTGCATCCTACTAGCGATACTTTTCCGCTCGAAGACTCTAATTAATGCATCCCAAATAGCTTTTGGTGTAGCCTGTTCCTGCACATATTCCAGTTGGGAATCATGAATCCGCGACACCAACAAACTTTTGCATTTTTTATCCATCTTCAGCCTTTTCTCGCGTGCCAATGCCCTTTCTCTGGTCTTTTCCGCCGTATCTCCGACAACATCACGAAACTCGATGATATCCGCCGCTTCTGATTCAATACACATCAAAAGATCACGCTCTTCTAATAACACACGCATGCGGAACTTCCACGCATTGTAATTAGAACCATCAAACAATGGTAACAGGAATCGTTCGGTTTTCTCGTCCTCCATTTCGTTATTCTGGGCCCATAACCTAAAGTTATGCAGTTCAAATAAGGAGACGAGACAAAACACGTTCAGTCGAGTTAGAGGTAGAATCCAGAAGAGAGGTTTATTTCAGTTAACCAGGGTTACCAACATAGCAGACGCTTGAAATGCAGTGTCACTTATACTATTACAATATGTATGCAGGGTTTGCCTTCCTAACACAAACTTGACATCGTGTTGTTCGAATATCGCCGATTCGAACAGAGAGACCACCACCACTGATCGTTGAAGAGACCACCACCACTGATCGTCAATGACATGGCGAAGAGGGACGCTGGAGCGAAAAAAAGGACCAGAAGCAAATCAGCAGGAGAACGAGGCAGTAAAATTTTATTTTCGGAACTTTTTTTCTTTTCTTCCCTTAAAAACTAAACGCACTGAAGACAAAGTAGAATAAAGGAATTCTGAATTAAAGTAAGATAATCAAAGTTTTGCCTCAATCATTGAAACAGTGAATAACAGTATAAAATTTTACGCTCAACAAAGAAAGTTTGATGTGTGAGTTGCTTCTCAGCCTCAGCAATATTAATACAGTCGTATAAGCCAAGTGTATATGTGCCCTAAAGGAACAATACTGTTTCTCGTGTAACTCCTAGTTCAAGACCTGCGTCATACAGGAAATACCAAAGAGAGACCTTTAGAGAGTGTGTGTGTAACCACAACGGCAAGAAACAACACAAGTTTCACAGAAAGTGATTGTTAAAAGAACATTTCGTTCTAACCACAGCTAAGGCAAAAGATCTCGATCGACGAATTCATAAGAAAGGTACAAGTGTGTGTGTGTGTTCAGTTGGCAGTCCGAGAACGGAAGAGTGCAGGACCACACCAGAATTTGTGTTCGTATGTGCGTTTAGTAGAACAAAAGAGTGTTGGTGTATTTGTGCGTAGAGCCACGTAAAACACGAATAAACATGCCGCGAGAAACTCGTAGCCAAACGAAATTGGCCATGGAAAACGAAACCAGTAAATCTCCGTCAAGTAACAATAAAGGCGAAACGTCAATGATGAATCAAACAATGATTCCAAGACCATTAGAAAACAAGTCAAATAAATCGTCTGTTAAATCTGGTTCCAAACGGTCATCAAAAAGTAATATAAAATAGCTTCGCCTCAAACAGCTAAAAGAAGAAGAAGAATTGCTTGACCAGAAAATGGCGCTTATGAAGTTACGCCATGAACTCATTGTAGAGATGGAAGAGGAAGAAGAAGATGATGATGTAGAATGTGAAGAAGCAAGTGCTTTCATTTCGCAAAAAGGTCACGTAGAAGATTGGTTAAACAATTTACCGCACTCTAGTGAAGCTGTCGCTAATGAACATGACAACATTCATAACAATATTCAGTCCCAACCTGCTAAAACACCAATAATTGTGCGTCAAAATGCGTCATGCGATTTGCCAAAATTTAGTGGAAGCCCAACAGAGTGGCCCGTTTTCATTTCCACGTATAATAGAACGACACAATTGTATGGTTTAAGTAATGACGAGAATCTTATACGGTTGGAGAAGAGTTTGATTGGTAAAGCACGCGATTCTGTTGCTAGTTTACTCATTCACCCTAAAAATGTCGACGTGATACTAGAATCTCTAACCATGAAATATGGGCAGCCAGAACGTATTGTGCATGAATTAACGAAACAAATATCATCAATATCATCAATAAACGAAGGGCGATTTGACGATCTCGTAGATTTTGCACTGACTGTACAAAACTATTGCGCAACAGTAGAGGCTTGTGAGTTGAACGGATATTTGTATAATGATATGCTCCTCCACAATCTGTGCCAAAAACTACCACCCTCATTATCCTTACGGTGGGCAGAGTTTAAGATGAGTAAAAATGATGTGACATTGCAAACGTTCAATAAATGGTTACACTCTATCGCGAAGGCCGCAAGTACTACGGTTCAGTTAGAAACAACCACATCTCGACAGCAAAGAGGAAAGTTTATGAACATGCATGCCTCAGAAAATGCCGGCACAAGCCAAAGTAATTCACCCACAGTTCGGAAACAATGTCCTGTTTGTAAGACAACATGCAGGGGTCTATCTAAATGTAAACGCTTCCAAGAACTCAGCTACGATGCTAAATGGGCTACAGTTAAACAGTTTAAGTTTTGTAAATATTGCTTATCAAAGCATAGTTCACCGTGTAGAAGGCGAAAGGAATGTGGTGTAAGAGGATGTTCATATTTCCACCATCAATTGTTGCATAATCCAGACAGAATAACTCCCCATATTACAACCACGAATAACAATATCAAAATATCGTAACCGAGAACAGTTTGAACCTACATAACACGGAATCTAGTGACGTTCTTTTTCGTATAGTACCCATTACATTGCATGGCGAAGGAAAATCAATAGTGACATATGCATTCCTAGACGACGGGTCCGAATTATCATTGATTGAAGAAGATCTTGCAAGAGAGCTACGCTTGGAAGGCCCAGAGAAAATGCTTTGTCTGAAGTGGACCAATGATATTAGACGATTCGAAAACGCTTCAATGTCTGTAAATGTAAAAATTTCTGGCAACAAAGAGAACACAAGTTTCGTTATGAGCAATGTGCGAACGATTAAAGACCTAAAACTGCCACGCCAGACACTTAATATGAACGAGCTGAAGAAAAAATATCGATATCTTGCCAATATACCTGTCGAGTCATACAAAAACGCCGTACCACGCATTTTAATTGGTTTAGACAACTCGAAGCTCGGTGCTATTCAAAAATGTCACGAAGGAGGTCAAGGTCAACCAATCGCAGGAAAGACGAGGCTTGGTTGGATGGTTTATGGTTGTTGTAACCAAATAAGTACACTGTCATCTTTTCTTACCCATCACTCACTCCACATTACCAAATGCCAGTGTAACTGTGACGAAGTTCTACATCGTAATATGAAGGAATACTTCTCATTGGATAGTATGGGTGTAGATCTTTCCTGTAAAACACCGATATCAGAAGAAGATCGTCGTGCACTTGTGTTACTAGAGACGCACACTAGCTTCGTTGGCCAACAATACGAATGTGGTTTACTATGGAAGTATGAGAACGTACGACTTCCCGACAATAAAGCAATGGCAGTAAGACGATGGAAATGTCTAGAACTACGCATGCAAAAAGATGTCACTCTTGCTAACGTAATGAACGAGAAGATAGAAGAATACAAAAGCAAACAATATATTCGAAAACTAACGCCTGCAGAATTGTCCGTCAAGAATAACCGAGTTTGGTACCTACCAATTTTCCCGGTGAAGAATGAAAATAAACCAGGAAAGATAAGAATCGTTTGGGACGCAGCTGCGAAAATCCACGGCATCTCTCTGAACTCTGCCTTGTTAAAAGGCCCAGATCAGGTATCCTCTCTTGTTTCGATCTTATACAAGTTTCGAGAGTTTAAGGTGGGCATATGTGGAGACATACGAGAGATGTTCCACCAAATTCTCATTCGAGAAGTTGACCAACATAGTCAACGTTTTCTGTGGAAACCTGTATCACAAGTTGGACCTCCTGACGAGTATGTCATGCGTGTGATGACATTCGGAGCGTGCTGTTCACCCAGCACAGCCCAGTACATCATGAATTTGAATGCACGGTTCTTTAAAGATCAATACCCAACAGCAGCCAATGTGGTCCATAATCATCACTACGTCGATGATCTCCTGGTTAGTGTAGAACATGAGCACGAAGCGATTAAGATAGCCAAAGACGTAAGGTTCATACACAGTCGAGGTGGGTTTGAGATAAGAAATTGGCTGAGCAACTCTCAATCTGTTCTTCGCAACCTGTGTGTTGAAAGAGATAACGAAAAGAACCTCAATATCGCCCCAACACCTGAAGCTGAAAAAGTATTGGGAATGTTTTGGTGTACACTTACTGATTCTTTCACCTTCAAACTATCTCCACGACACGAATCAGAGCTCATTCAAGGACAGCGCTCGCCAACAAAGAGGGAAGTATTACGTATGTTGATGATGATTTATGACCCTCTGGGCCTGATTTCCCACGTACTTATGTACCTCAAAATACTTCTTCAAGATATCTGGCGTTCTGGAATTCAATGGGACGAGCAATTGAAAGGTACTCTTCTCGATAAATGGTTTAACTGGTTGACCGTTCTACCTATGTTAGAAGAAGTTCAAATTCCTCGATGTTATAGAAGAGAAACCTCAGCAGACTGCAACAACGTAATACAACTGCATACCTTTGTAGACGCAAGCGAGAATGGGTTTGCTGCCGCCGTTTATCTTCGCTACCAAGAACACGGTGTCGTCGAATGCACTCTAGTTGGCGCTAAAACGCGTGTGGCCCCATTAACCTACCTCTCGATACCAAGAGCGGAGTTGCAAGCTGCTATTCTTGGCCTACGTTTATGTATCAGCATCGAACAGTCACTTTCTATTAAGGCGTCAAAACGATATTTTTGGACTGACTCTCGCGATGTCCTTTGCTGGATTCGTTCTGACCACCGTAGATTTTCCTCGTACGTTGCCAGCCGCGTTGGGGAAATCCTCGAGAAAACTGATGTAGCTGAGTGGCGCTGGGTGCCCTCGAAGCAGAATGTGGCAGATGATGGAACAAAGTGGGAACGTAAACCAGACGTTACAAGAACAAGTCGATGGTTTAATGGACCTCCCTTTCTTTATCGATCAGAAGTAGATTGGCCTGTAACAACCCATAATAACATCCAAACAAAAGAAGAGCTCCGCCCACATACACTACTAGACTGCCGTAAGCAGGACCCAATCGTGGAGTATTCACGATTCTCTCGGTGGATTACCTTATACAGGACAATTGCATATATGTTACGTGCAACATCTAATATACTCAGCTCTCGGTTTGACGGTAATAAGAACTATACGGGCCAAGTTCCTCCACTAAACAAATTGGAATTATTAAATGCACAAAACTGGTTGTATCGTAGAGTCCAAGAAGAAATATTCGCAGAGGAAATAGCTCTATTGAAAGATGCAAAACAACTGCAGCGAACCAGCTCTATCTTTCGTATGTCACCAATCCTGGACGAGAATGGTGTGATGAGAACAAGAGGACGAATCGATGTGTATCGATATACTGATTTGCATGTACAAGACGCTATCATCCTTCCTGCCGACCATCATGTTACCAAATTGATTATACAATTTTTCCATCGCAATCTGTTTCATCGCAACCACGAAACAGCTATAAACCAAATCCGACTGCGATATCTGATACCCGGATTAAGGAAAGCATATAGAAAAATGCGAGGTAACTGCCAAAGGTGCAAAAATGAGTCTGCTTTCCCACATCCTCCTATGATGGGTGAACTACCAGCGGCACGACTAGCGGTTTTCACACGTCCCTTCGCATATGTCGGAATAGACTATTTCGGCCCGATAACAATATCTATTGGTAGACGTACAGAGAAACGATGGGGCGTCATTGTTACATGTCTTACGACTCGGGCAATCCACCTGGAGCTCGCCTATTCACTTAGTACTGACTCATGTATCATGGCTCTTAGAAGTTTCATGGCAAGACGTGGTGCTCCAACAGAAATATACAGTGACAACGGTACTAATTTCCGTGGAGCGTCAAAAGAACTTGTAGTGACCGTTATGGTTAAAGGCCATCTCTAACCGCAAGATTCGCGGTAGACCAGCTCTAGCGATCGTGACTGATCATGGGATAAATTATAGCAGGTACGCCACCTGCCGCTGTGCACCTCAACCTTCCACTGAATCTAGTTAGGTCAGGGTTGCCAACTGCGATTGGTAACCGGAGATAGAATTAGGGTACTTAGGGACATGCAGCCAGGGGCTGGCTCTCTTTCGCTGGCTGACCGTAGAAGTGGTACCACGTATGTGAAATAAAGTGTTAACGTGATATCGAAAAGAAACGTTACAAACTACAAGAGGCTATAAAGCTCATAGACCGGAACAAGTCAATTCAGGAAATTGAATCACCCCATACAACATGGAAGTTCATTCCACCAGCTTCTCGGCACATGGGCGGTGCATGGGAGCGCTTGGTCAGATCGGTCAAAACAAATCTCTCCGGAAAACAACTACCCAGAACTCCCACCGAAGAAGTACTTCGCAGCGCACTGGTAGAGATAGAGAACACTATAAACTCCAGACCCTTAACACATCTGCCCATAGATGACGTATCTGCAGGAGTGTTGACCCCCAATCATCTACTACTCGGATCTTCGAATGGGCTCAAACCATTAGCTGTTTTGGACGACACTGTTGCTGTAGTAAAAAAGGGCTGGGAGTTATCAAAAATCATGGCTAATGTTTTTTGGCGACAATGGATAACGGCCTATCTTCCCACGATAACACGCAGGACAAAGTGGTTCAAACCAGTAAAACCTATCGAAGTAGGTGATATCGTAGTCATAGCGGATCCACAATCACCCCGCAATTCATGGCCGAAGGGAAAAGTTATAGCAGTAAAGAAATCGCCAGATGGGCAAGTACGAAAGGCAACAGTACAAACTGCACAGGGTATCTATGAAAGACCAGCTGTAAAAATCGCCGTTTTAGATGTAGACGAAAGACATCGTTCGGAGTAGACCAGCTACCCCTTACTGGGGGGGGGAGTGTTACGGCGCTACATCGAATAACGGCCTTTTCAAACTTGACATCGTGTTGTTCGAATATCGCCGATTCGAACAGACTGACTCATGTATCATGGCTCTTAGAAGTTTCATGGCTAGACGTGGTGCTCCAACAGAAATCTACAGTGACAATGTTTCTAATTTCCGTGGAGCGTCAAAAGAACTACAAGAGGCTATAAAGCTTATAGACCGGAACATGTTAATTCAGGAGATTGAATCACCCCATACAACATGGAAGTTCATTCCACCAGCTTCTCCGCACATGGGTGGTGCATGGGAGCGCCTGGTCAGATCGGTCAAAACAAATCTCTCCGGAAAACAACTACCCTGATTCCCACCGAAAAAGTACTTCGCAGTGCACTGGTAGAGATTGAGCACACTATAAACTCCAGACCCTTAACACATCTGCCCCTCGATGACGTATCTGCAGGAGTGTTAACCCCCAATCATCTACTACTCGGATCATCGAATGGGCTCAAACCATTAGCTGTTTTGGACGACACTGTTGCTGTAGTAAAAAAGGGCTGGGAGTTATCACAAATCATGGCTAATGTCTTTTGGCGACAATGGATAACGGCCTATCTTCCCACGATAACGCGCAGGACAAAATGGTTCAACCCAGTAAAACCAATCGAAGAAGGTGATATCGTAGTCATAGCGGATCCACAATCACCCCGCAATTCATGGCCGAAGGGAAAAGTTATAGCAGTAAAGAAGTCACCAGATGGGCAAGTACGAAAGGCAACAGTACAAACTGCACAGGGTATCTCTCTGTGAAAGACCAGCTGTAAAAATCGCCGTTTTAGATGTAGACGAAAGACATCGTTCGGAGTAGACCAGCTACCCCTTACTGGGGGGGGGAGTGTTACGGCGCTACATCGAATAACGGCCTTTTCAAACTTGACATCGTGTTGTTCGAATATCGCCGATTCGAACAGAGAGACCACCACCACTGATCGTTGAAGAGACCACCACCACTGATCGTCAATGACATGGCGAAGAGGGACGCTGGAGCGAAAAAAAGGACCAGAAGCAAATCAGCAGGAGAACGAGGCAGTAAAATTTTATTTTCGGAACTTTTTTTCTTTTCTTCCCTTAAAAACTAAACGCACTGAAGACAAAGTAGAATAAAGGAATTCTGAATTAAAGTAAGATAATCAAAGTTTTGCCTCAATCATTGAAACAGTGAATAACAATGACATTCATATTTTTGTTGGTAAAACGATCGACGGAGATGAGGTTTACTTCCAAACCAGGCACATACTTGAAATCACTAAATGTGATACGACGCTCTGTCTGGTTCCCATCGATTATGGAAATAGCAGCTTTTCCTTCGCCGAGAACCCTTGTCTTCTCTCCATTTGCAAGCGTAATGAAGCCTCCAGCAAATTCGTTTAATTCCGTGAAGAAACTTTTGTCGTTACACATATGCGCGCTGGCACCACTGTCGATGATCCAAGCGTTTCTGCAGCCGCCGTTAATAACAAAAGCCGTTCCAGAAACATCGCTCAGTATGGTTTTTGCGTTGCCATTTTGCTCCTTTTGTCTCTTTCTACAATTTGCCATGAGGTGACCGTGCTTCTTGCAAAAATGACACAGACGGGGCGCGCGGCGTATGTTCATTGCTGTAGAACTATGCGCTCTCTCGCTCGGTCTTGTTGCACTCACATCGCACTCTCGCTCGATTCTTCGCTGGCTTTCATCCGTAATTTTCGAGCGCACCAATTCCACTGAAATGTCATCTTCAGAAAGGCAATCTAACTGCGTGCCTACACACACTCAACTGAGCTACGAACCCCTTCGGACTTCTTTCAAAATTGTATGGGACTTGAAGGTTCGACGGACTCGACGATGGGTCTTCCACCTCTTGCGGGAACCAAGTAGCTCAGGTTCGTCGTACCCGATTGAGCTAGTGTAGACACACAGTAACGCGGTCACTAGGGTATCGTATGATGCAGGAAGACTTCTGAACATCAAGCAAATTTTGGTGTCTGCATCTAGTGACATGCCTGCTGTACTTAATCGGTAGAACAGTTCATCTATTTTTGACAAATGCTGCTCCACATTCCCGTGTTCTTCTAGGTTCAACGAACAAAGTTTCTTCAATCGAGAAACTTTAATGGACCGTGTGCTTTTCTCATTGTGCTTCTTTAGTGCAACGAATACGTCGTATGCGGTTGCTTGATTTCTTACCAAAGGAAACTGGTTGTCTTCGAGCGAAAGAATAATATTCGCCTTTGCGTACCTGTTGTTGCATATCCATTTTTCATCCTTTTTGTCGGTGATCTTTGTTGCATTACACACAACGTCCCAAAGATCCTCTCGCTGCAGCAGGTTTTCAATGCGCACCTTCCACGTACTCCAGTTGGTGGCATTCAGTTTCGGGAACGACAGCTTTGTATCCACCATTTTGTTCGTCCTACTTGTTATGGCCAGCCGTGTTGACGACCCCTGGACTCACCGTCCCAAGCAAGCAAACAGCTGTTTTTTGGGTGAACTTTTGGAGAATCTTTTGGTCGACAAAAAATCCCCGCTTTTTCCAACCAAAGTCAGACTTTTCTGGAGGATACGCACACTAATAAGTAAAAAAAACTGAGATCACTAACACCATGTTACAGTGCTGCTACCATGCACACGAGACAACACATACGCAATTGTTATATATTGCGTGTGACGCGCTTGTGTGTGTGATCCCCGAAATGTTCCTCCAAATATCACGAAGATCCTCCAAAAAACAGTTGTTTACTTTACTTGTGAGATCGCTCTCCCGGATTTTTGAGTTTTGCCTTGTCTCCGTTCTAACTCGGCTCCGCACACCTTTGTAACTTATCGTAGTGTGTACCATCGCTCTTATGTACTACAAATCTAGTCCTACTCGCTAGTATTTATTGTGTGCTAGTTATTTGCTGCGTCTTACATCTCACTCGGATGTACATTATTAGTAGTAAGATTATTGTATTCTGTACTCTTCTAACATACGAGCCCGCGTGTGTCTATGAGATATATATCATTTACTACATTCTTGTGCTAGAGCTCATC